>OU744316.1:113221951-113515966 GCA_916610145.1 Eristalis arbustorum
AAAAACCGTTTAAAAAAAGACATTGATCGTATACAAAAATGGGTGATTTGTTCCTAATCTCTAAAACCTAAAAAAATTAGTGAAAAACAAGAATTTTTAAGAACAAGAACTCATGTTTATTTTATTAAATCAAATATATAATGTTTTTTTTCACAAGCATAGTAATTAATGATAAAAAAGATATGCACTCTAATTTTAAAAGGAATATAAATTAAATGTATGGCAAGTTCAGGAACTAAACAACTATGTTGTGAACGAAAAGAATAGGTTATTCAATTTTTAAGGTAAAAAATAAAATAAAATAAAATAAGTGATAATCATAAATACAGCAACATAAATTTAATTGCTGTCGTCATCAGTTATTCGCATTCGCTTGCTTCGAACGCGTATACATTCACTATCATCGTTGGAATAATTTTGAACTGGACTTTCTCTTGCTCGTTCGGCATCTACATTTTGAAAAATGAACTCTGTTATGAGCCGTTGATCGCCAATTCTTGCTACCTCTTTGTATAATTCCTTGTAACGAGCCATACAAGAATTCAGCTCACGTTGGAATTGTGCAGCTCTTTCGACATTGGGATCATTTTTGACGAAATGGTGTCCTAATTTATTTGCAAGTTGAAGCCCTTCTTGAATTAAATTTTCAGTTAATTTTACAGATTCTTCACTATCACTGCTTTCTATTACATCAGCATTCTGTGAGGCAAAATGTAATATTTCGTCTTCGCTAAGAACTTTATCAATCATCACTTCATCAATGTCATCAGATACCAAGTCATCAAAACCCTCCCCACCAACTGCGTGTGCTAAAGCAATTATATTGGGATATTCGTTTGTATTTTTCTCCACAGGATTTTTACTTTTTACACATTCTGGCCAAATTGCTCTCCAACATCCGTTTAAGGTTGATGGTCGTAAATCTGACAATGCTAAAGCAGCATGTGTAACGCAATCTTTAATAGAAAACTTTTTCCAGGCATCAATTACTGTTAGAGTTTTATCCCTATCCAAAGTGTCCAAAATGTACTGGAATGTTCGTTTGATATAATAAGTTTTGAATGTTGCGATAATTCCTTGGTCCAGTGGTTGGATTAGGGATGTGGTATTTGTTGGCAGGAACAAAACTTGTACATTTTGGTGTTCCAACTGAGGATGCCCGGGTGCATTGTCTACCAACAGAAGAACTTTAAATTCTAAGCCCTTTTCATTCAAATATTTTCTATTTTCTGGCACAAAATATTTAATGAACCATTCTGTGAAAACTGTAGTCGTCACCCATGCTTTTTTATTGGCCATCCAATTAACCGGCAATGTATCAAAATCGACACCTTTCATTGCTCGAGACTTTAATGCACGATTGATAAGCAGGGGCTTTAACATCCGATCTCCAGAAGCGTTACTGCACAATAAAAATGTGACTCGATCTTTTTCAACTTTAAAACCCCCAGCACTTTTTTGCGATTTGGCCACATATGTTCTTCTCGGGATTTTTTTTCCAAAAAATACCGGTTTCGTCAGCGTTAAAAACCTGATCTGGACTGTATCCACCATCCGCTATTATTTTTTTAAGTTTTAGTTGGTATTCTTCAGCGGCTTTCTGATCTCCAGAAGCAATCTCGCCCTTGATTTTTATGTTATGAAGCGCATGCCTATGGAGAAATCCCCTCATCCAACCTGTGCTTGCAGAAAATACGTAGCTCTTCTCAGCAGTTGCTTGTGTGGATGTAGACGGTTGTTCGTCTTTTATCATTTTATAGAACCTTAATGCTTGCTGTTTGATTATGTTTCCGTCTATGGGAATTCTTTTTTGGGCATTTTCCTCCAGCCATATTATGAGTGCTTTTTCCATTTTTTCTTTAACAGCATCTCTAGTGAATGATGAAGACTTAACAGATACGTTCGTTCCAGAAATCACCGATTGCCTAATAACAATTTAATTTTTCTTTATAGTTCTTATTGTGGCTTCATTTAAGCCGAACGTTTTACCAAGAGCAGTTGAGCCTTCTCCATTTCGAAGGTGATCTAAAATTTCAATCTTGGTTTCCAAAGAAATTGCCTTCCGTTTTAGTTTTATATCTGACATTTCCTTTTAGGGATACATAAAATATTTAACAAAATTAAAAAACATGAATAACTGAATGCATACAAAATATTTTTTGGCTTACATTTTATCTTAATGCGTTAAAATTAAATTAAATGGAAAATCAAACTAAGTTAAGCTCATAATTTGGAGTGCTTAAGGGAAGACGAAATACTCTTTATTAGGAAAATATCGAAGGTTTACAAAATTAGCCGCACAAGATGTCCGACGACCAATAAATAGGAACTAAGCCATTTTCGATTGCCCGATCCACAAGAAAGGAGACCCCTTCAACTGCGCCAACTATCGAGGGATCAGTCTTCTTAACATCGCGTATAAGATCTTCTCTGCCGTTTTGTGTACCCGCCTGAAGCCGTTCATTAATAATCTGTCCACATCAGTGTGGCTTCAGGCCAGGAAAGTCCACAACAGACCAAATCTTCACACTACGGCAGATCCTGGAAAAGACCCAAGAAATGCAAATCGACACTCACCATCTGTTCGTCGATTTCAAGGCCGCATATGACAGCGTGCATAGAGACGAGCTATACAGCGCTATGTCTAGTTTTGACATTCCTGCCAAACTCGTCAGGCTATGCAGGATGATGATGGAGAACTCTCCGTGCTCCATCAAGGTCGGTAACGAACTCACCGAGACCTTTAATGTCAAAAAAGGTTTTAGACAAGGCGACGCGCTGTCATGTGATTTCTTTAACATCGTCCTGGAGAAGATCGTGCGAAACTCACACGCCAACACTAGAGGCACGATCTTCCAGAAGTCCGTGCAATTGTTAGCATACGCCGATGACATTGACGTGATTGGCAGAACTCAGCGAGCCGTCAGTGAGGCTTTTGCTGACATTGAGACGGAAGCGGCTAAAATGGGTCTGGCGGTGAATGAGGGCAAAACGAAGTATATGCTGTCCTCAAAAAACTAGCGACGTCCTGGACAGAGTGTCACAATGGGCAGCTATAACTTCGAGGTAGTCAAGGACTTCACTTACCTCGGCTCCGGAGTAAACTGTACTAATAACATCAGTACCGAGATCAAGCGTAGGATAACTCTTGCCAACCGCTGTTTCTTCGGGCTCAAGAGGCAATTGAGTAACAGAGCCCTCTCTCGAAGAACCTAGTTGACTCTATACAAGTCCTGCTATACGGCGCGGAGGCATGGACAATCTCGAAAGCGGATGAAGAAGTCCTTGGTCTCTTTGAGAAAAAAGTTCTACGTGCGATCTTTGGCTCCTGTTTGTATTGAGGGGTTCTGGAGGAGAAGATTCAATCACGAACTGTACGGGCTGTACAGCGACATGAGCCTAGTTAGGCGTCTACGGATCCAACGCCTACGGTGGCTAGGTCATGTAGAGCGTATGGACACCACAGCTCCGGCCCGAAGAATCTTCGAATCCGAACCTGTCGGGCAACGCAACAGAGGACGCCCGCGTTTAAGGTGGCGCACCCAAGTGGAGAAGGACCTCAACCAACTTGGTGTGCGAAACTGGAGACAGCTAGCCAGGGATCGCGCTAGTTGGAGAGGCATGTTGGTTGAGGCCCAGGTCCACCCCGGACTGTAGCGCCACACAAAGAAGAAGAAGATATTTAGGGTCGTGTTGAAAAGCGTAATTTGACCCTAACCCCAATTTGTTGGTGCTCTGTTGGAAATTTCTCGTTAGGATATTCAAGCATCCATATTGATCCATTTTGTAGTAAATAAACTCCATTTGCCCTACCCCGCTTGCAGTCATGCACCTCCACATCAAAATGAATAGCTTCAGCTTCACTAATAGTGAACAGACTCAATGGGACTACAGTCGTACAGGAATGAAGTACTTACTAATCTGCGCTTGCTACACTACTGCACTGAATACAGTTCTTCACTAACATCGCTAGTATTGATTAATTAGCTCATAGTCTAGTCAAAAAGGAGCCAAAATTTCCACGATTTCACTACGAATCTAAACTGATACTTGATCACAACCTTTTCTTATTTGAGTATACTTTGACTGAGGCTTGGTCGTTTCATCTACGCTCTTTCCACAGCTGTCACGATACTCCTCTCTCAGTCCATAACCACATCAGTGAATTATTTACATTGACATACGATAGACATTATCAAACTCTTCCATGTCCACTCAAAGAAGTCCTTTTGCAGATGTTTGCATTTTCATTTCATTAGTCCGGCTACCATCCGTTTTCCCAGCCAATTTAATACCTTTCAGACGACATACCTTAACCACATATCAAACAAAAGCATCTCCCCCACTCGCTCGACTACTCAAACCGACGCTAAACCACAAAAGTCCACCAACAACGGCACTAAATAACCGCTGCAGCGCTGCTCAGTGACATGAAAAGATGATCGAGAGCCACAAGAAAGGAAACTTCTATGTTCCATGCGGACACAAATGAATATCGAAGCACCGTTAAATGAGAGTCCCAAACAATGAGCACAACAGCGATGCGACACAAAAGATCAAAAAGATACATCACCGTCTTTGAAGAGCTCCTTTGTGCGTTCTTATCTTGTTTAGATACCACCCTCGGTTGCATTGTCTCACATCGTGTAACGCCACGTCATTCCGCTCAAGGATACCTCGGCGAAGATGAATAGCCGGAGACTGTGTGCGTGGCAGCAAGACTCACGACCGGATGTGATCTTATCGTGTGGGGGTGATTAGACAACAGTACCCAATCTGATGGTCGTTGGCTATGGAGATGCGTATCTGTGAGAGGTGAGGTATCTTTTCTCTGCGGTCCTTTGCTGGTTGAGTTGTTGCGTCACAATAAAGTTGAGACACTGGGTGTCCTTCGGTGGATCTCGGAAGATCTTGTGGGGTTTTGTTGCTTTGATGGCAGGTTTATGTCATTTTGAGGTTATCAAGCATCTCCTTCGTCGTATGGCGCCACAATCAGTGGACCGCTGTTTCCGGCTTGACAAAGCAAAGCTGTTTGAGGTCCTTTTTCGCTTCTGGGCAGCAACTCCACTTTAGACATCAAGAGGCACATCCTTGGTCTCCCCATGGCCTTTGTTGGAGCCGAGACGAAGTCCAATGGTCACCGACACTCCATCCTTCTCGAAGGCCCTTCGCGAGCATACTGAGGTGCCACTGATCAGATGTGCTTCCAAGTTATTTGCCTTCACGACACGATTCGTGTCTACAATCCACCTCAGATGACTTCACCTTTTGCCAAAAAGAATGTTGACTTCACCTCATTGGCACTGACATGGCATGCTCGCCTTGAACACATCACAGACCATGTCTCCAACTGACTCAGATCAGAGCTATGCCCCGCACGCTGAGACAGCAACAAGCCCTCTTGGTATGCGATTGCTTCCGGTGTTGTATGCGAAAACGGAAGCGCCTCCGAATCGTTCCCATTTTAGTCCGCTTTGTGTCATCCCCGCCAACTCCGATACGCGATAAAAACAATCTCATTCAGAGCACAGTGCATTTGTCACTTGCATCCATTTATAGACCCCATCCATTCATGAGTCACCGATGCAGCACGCCCTGAATGCTGTCCATTCATGTGCCCAGATATCCATCCGGAATCACGCATCTTTCTGGTGGTCTCTGTATCGCTTATCATTCCCAGCGATGTGGCCTCAAGCACAATCGCATCCCTTCAATCCGGCCAACAGACAAACGCCACACTTCCCGTGCTCCAGCTCCACGCGGCGCATCTTCAACTTGATTGACAGACGCCCCCGTCCCCCACCCACACATCTGTCAAAATCCACAGCCATCATCGCCTGCAGGCCGCTCGCACACAGGCGGAGGCAGTAAAAGTTTTCAACAAATTAGCCAGCTAAATCCGTCAGCTTTATCTGGCAATAAAGTGATGCGATAATATGAGCGCGCATTTAAATGGCGCTTATCTGCGTCGTTCGTGCGCTGGACGGATGCGCGGGACATGAGCGGGCATCGCGTAGAGGTCGCAACCTCAGCTCCTAATCGAGAAACCACCGAACACTCACACACAGTCCCCGATGCCTCGGCTGCTGGGTGAGTGATTGTATTTGTTTCGCAATGAGTCGTAGCCGTGCGCCGCCGCCGCCGCCTTGCGCCCGTCGAGTAGGTAGTAGGTTCTAAAAATACGCCAGCGGTTACTTGGGCACCTTAGCGTCAGCAGCAGCAGCAGCACCGCGCCGCCACTATCGCCGCTGCCTCGCGGTGAGCTGAACTTTTGTCCTTTGGCGATCTTCGACATCAATTCGCTTTAGGGTGAGTAATTTCAATTAGATGGCGTCCTCAGAGTTGTTGTGTTCATTTTTCTGCTGTATTCGTTGGCAATGGAGCAGCGTCAGGGCCGCCACACACCGGGATTGGGCATTAAAGCGGGTGCTTACGCGAGCCAGTTGACACTTTTATGCGCTGGCACATTAATTGGACACAAATGTGAGCATCTTACGTGGCACCGAAGTCTTGGCCGGTTTGGTAATCTTCTTTTTTTTTTGGTTTTGTGTATGTGGCCGATAGAAAGAGCTGTTGCCAGTTCACTGGCGACGGTAATGTCGTGGAATGGACACTAAAGGTGTCATGTGGAGGACGTTAACTGGAGTTATCTATTGGAATTTATGCCGAGTGCAATGCGGAACATTCCAACGGTGGGAGTGGGCCGAAGTAATGGACACCAGTTGATACAGTTGGGACTCAACTGTGATGTGATGAGGTTGCTTCAGAGACTAGTCAACATGGGGCTGTTGTGTGGTGGATCTTGGGTATCGAGGTGTATGGGGTGACTGAGGATTGGACAAGCGATGAAGTGATCGGATTCGAAGTCTTTTATAAACTTCAGTTTCGATTTTTTTTCCTGATTTTTGTTTTATTTTGAATTCATTAACTTACGTGCTAGACAAAAATGCTTAAAACTAGCTTAACTAACTTAAGAAATGTTCTTACTCCTAACCTACTGACCCTATACGGGTACTCTAAGCTATTCTAATCGTAAATTTGTCTATGCCTTTCGGCTTATGCTATATCTTTTATTTTTATTGTGTTAAAGACACACCGTTTTACTTTTATTTGTTTCGCCAAGAAAACTGGAAAGAAAAACTTGGCTAACTAGAACTAAAATTAATCTTACAGTAAAACTTAAGACTATCTTAACTATGTCCGTAACAGTACGGGCGCGTGAACCGAGGCGTATATGCTATGCATATGCCTGATATATATAATTTATACGCCATGGTGCACCTTTTTTTTATTTTTTTTATTTTTTTTTTCGAGCAGAGATCGCTCTACTGAACCGGAGGAGATCCTCGTGACTGCGAGCGACATCCCGTTCATATTGAAGTCGCCTGTCCACTGTTCGG
The DNA here is from genome assembly GCA_916610145.1 of Eristalis arbustorum. NCBI lineage: Eukaryota > Metazoa > Arthropoda > Insecta > Diptera > Syrphidae > Eristalis > Eristalis arbustorum. The sequence continues at coordinate 113,229,352 of OU744316.1, forward strand.
CGTACGACGTGGAAGATTACAGGACATCCGTGTGGATCCTGTATTAGGCCAATTGTGTCGAGATAGAGGAACGCCTCGGGAGGAATAAAGCCGGAAAGGCGCACTCTCTCATGATACATATGGTTGGGGTAGTAAGACCCAAAGATCAGACTGTTGGAAGAAGTCATAGCTCGTGCAATATGCCTTCTGATCAGCTTAATAATAAAATTATCTATCCTGTTCAAGTTGGCCTCGTTGTACAGGACCTCGTTGGGATAGTACTTCTTCTACTCAGATTCGGGTGTACGATACAACCGGAGACAAGTCCGCAGACACTGTCTCTCGAACAACCTTATCTTTTCCATTTGGGAAGGACTCACGCTGAACCACAACGGACAACCGTACGCCATAATTGGCCGGATGAGGGCCATGTAGCAGATTACCTTAACCCTGGTATCAAGTTGGCTGCTGTAAAACAACCTCCTTGCCACAGCAAAGGCCTTTTTAGCTTTGGCCAGAGCAATATCTATATGTTTGTCAAAATACAGGTATTGATCCAGCCAAATGCCCAGATACCTAACTACACTTTTCACATCTAAGGGGCGTCCCTGTGTGTCAACAATGCCGAACTTACGCCAGTTTGTGCGCGTATCCCATGATGCCATGTACAACGGTGTTCTGAAAAGGATAGTTTCACACTTCCGGAAGTTGATGATCAACTTCCAGTCGTCGCAAAATCGCTGAATTTGATCGAAGTCACCTTGCAACAAGATGTTTATTTCTTCGACCTTCGGACCTGATCTGTACGCCACTAAATCGTCGGCGTACGGAATTAAGTGCGCCATTGAACCTATCAGATCAGCAGTGAATATTGAAAACAGGATCGGCGAACCAACCGCTCGTTGTTGCAGACCGTTTTTGATGTCAAAGACCGTGGCAGAAGTTACATCGCCACTTTTCACGACGAACTTTCTACCTGTTATCATGTTATAGATCATGTATAGCAATGGTTTACTTACGCCGAGCCTGACCAGCTTGAGGAAGAGGCCCTCCAACCAAACGGTGTCGAACGCTTTCTCTCATCAGTTTCGATTTCATGGTCAGCTCGTCAGAGTAATGCAAGGAATTGGATCAATCAATCAAGAATCATTCGAGACCAACTGTCTCTCTTCCTCCCAGCTGTCTTGGGTGTTCTAGAACGTCATCCCACATTTGCTCGACAGTGCCATTCTCTTGCTCTTTCTTCTACATTTGCTCGATGCGCTTCCGTTAGGTTCGTAGATCTAATTCTGTTCGCGTGATTCGTGACCAGGGTTGCTATAGAGTGGGGCAGGGATGATCAAGGCCTTGTATGATGTTAGCTTGGTCCTTCGAGAGAAGGCTCTACTCCTCACTTGCCTCTTGAGCCCAAAGACACAGCGGTTGGCAAGAGTTATTCTGCGTTTAATCTCAGAACTGATTTGTAAGTGCTAAAAACTTGGGAGCCAAGGAAGATGAAGTGCTTACTCACATCGAAGTTATAGCTGCTCGGTCAAACGATACATAAATTCCACTTGTCGGGCATGCTTTTCTCCGACCATACCTTGGAGATGAGTTGGTGCATGCATCGTACCAGCTCATCTCCAGCCGCCTTAAAGACTTTTGCAGACACTTAACACCTTCTCCCTCAGACGGTGCTCATACTTGCTTTCCACTTAGAATGTACTTATTTATTATTTAATATTCTCTCCAGATGTCCCACATATCTACAGGACGCACACCATATCCTGGTGCCTCAGACACGACAGCCCTGACATACACCATGTCCGACAAGCTTTATCTACATCACTTAGCATGCAGGCTCCCCTCTGCTCCATTATTCACACCTGCTTACTGCACAAGCCCACCAGCGACCGTCCCCTGCCCGCAATGTTTGACAACAAAGGCCGCCACACAATTAAACTCTCGCGCCACCGGCACCTATGCCAAACTGCACCTGTCATTCCATTATTCATGCCCTGACATATCGTCCATCGCAATCAATAATTAATTGCGCTCGATTAACACAAAAAGTCACTTTACCCAGTTGACGACCGTAGAATCCTGTCTATTGGCAGTTGATCTGATAACCGGGCTACGTGTCGTCTAACCCTCATTCGGCCCGTTAGTTTCCCTGCACTCAGCACAGCTCGCACAGCACACAGCACTGCCCTGGGGCTCCATGATGTGTAGCCAATTATGGCATTTGACATTTTCGTGTTGAAAAGTTTTCGGCACGAATGTCCAATTCGTTTTCTGATTTCATCGAAGGAGCAACTGGGCCAGCAGAAAGGACACGCCGGACAGCGGGGGCGGTCGCTTGCAGTGGCTATCGGAGAAATGTCATCCCTTGCTATCGCGTGACATCGAACAAAAGCTTCGCAATCAATGGATGACTCTGGCGGAGTGTGCGAGTGTGCATGGCTGTGACTGCGACTGTGATATGGCGCCAATTAGAAGGACATTGCATTGAACGGACACACAATAGCGGTGAGTGACTGTTAATTTATTGGATCAGGATATCCATTTATCATGGTGGACACGACGACGCGACGATGGCAATTGGGGAAGGAATGCAATTAGCACTCACTTAAGCGGATCGCCTGTGGGGTGCAACGTGCAAAATTAATTTTCGCGATGGAATCCGTTAGCAATGGTGACAGCAGGGATCAAATGGAGACTAATGGGATGGGAGTTGGCGCAATCAAATTTTAAAGCATTCATATTTCACGTGCTGGGGCTATGAGAAGGGCTGGTTTTAAGGGTTTAATGGTCCCTTTAGGACAATCTTATATTTTAGTTGTGCCTTGTAATACTAAACCTCATAGCCATCATTCTGTCCCTATCCTTTTGGGTTCGGTATCTTGTAGCCAGAATTTGACCCGCAGTATAGACTACCACGCAGCCTACCAGGAAAGAATAAAACCCATGTGGAAATTTAGGTTGAAAGAGTCACAAATGGCGGGCATGGGCCTGAGCATTTTGAGCAAAGTTTTTGATTGCCTAGCGATCCCTGTTAATGCGCAGGTCAAGTTGACATACAGCCTAAAAGTGGCGCCATCTGGATAGCCTCCCAAGCAAGCGCTGGGAGGTGAAGCAATGTATGCAGCGTGTAGTAGCTTCCTTACCGTGCACAAAATATTAGTTACAGCAGGCAACATAAGGACAATGATTTTTCGGAACTGCACGTGGAATGTCAATACGCTTAACAGACCACGTGCAGACCTTAAGATGGTCATCTTGAGGAGGCCCTGGGCCGCTATAAAACGGACATTACCGCAACACAAGAGATGCGATGAATACGAACTTGGTCAGCGCACATTTGGATGCTGATTTGTCATCACCAGCTAACGCTATCACGATCCGAATCAAGGCCTATTTCGCCAACATAACTCCTCCTCGACGGACGAGAAAGATGACGCAACCAAAGACTGTTTCTACGAGCTCCTTGACAATACTTAGCAATGTCTTAGCTTTGACGTCAAGATCGTCCTTGGTGACTTTAACGCAAAGCTGGGTAGCGCCGTCGGACGCAGCCTACACGATACCACATCCGATAACGAAGTTAGGCTAATCGACTTTGCTACGGCGCGTAGCCTCCATGTAGCAAGCACACGGTTCCCAAACCTTAACATCCACAAAGGAACATGGCGATCCCCCAGTCAACCAAATTCATGACACTCTAGCAGCATTTTGGACGTCCGGACGTTCAGAGACACCGACTCGGATCACTAACTATCAGTGCTCGAAAATATCTCTCAACCTCTTGAAAGGTTTCTAAATTACTCTCTCTCGTTGAGACTTTGAGTTGCATCACTGTACTTTTTTCGCCCACGGTCTGAGGAAACCTTTTTCTTAGAATTCTTTGGGTTCTGGTCAATCAGTGAGCGATATCATTGAGAGAACAAAAAATATATCTCATTTAGCTGATTAGTGATGTGATTAGTCATTTCAATGGTAACACACATCGAATGAAGTTAGGGGAAGTAAGTGCTAGGAAATATGACAGACAGAAGATCAAACAATACTATTAGAAATTTCGTTCAGTTTAATGAGACACAGTAAAATCGAAGTGCAGGTTTTGTTATTAGTTAAGCGGACATAATTTAAACGCAACACTTCAAGGAGCGACATCGGCACATGTAAATGACTCACTTCTTAGCTTGAACTTACATAGATAGCATTGAAGTAAATTAACCGGAAGCAAAGAGAAGTGAAGGTGTCTTTTTCACGAGTGATGGGTGGACAAATGCTGAGCTTTCCTGTAGCATCAGTAATCAGAAAGGCTGAGCTTGGTTTCAAAACCAATGAGTAATGACCGACCGACGACCGAGAATAAGGTCGCAAATACATGTTGCCGAGATGAGATTCCTTCGTGCTGTTTGGGGTTACTCGACAAGACCGCCAACAAGGGTGAGAAACAGTGGAGTTAACAGTCACCACCTAATGTCGAGCAGCTAATTCTCCGAACGAAAAGAGCTATGCTTCGACGGTTTGGACATGTGACATGAATAAGAAGACATTCATCACGTCTTCCGAGGCGTGCCTTAAGTGCAACTCAATCAGGAAGGCGGCCCCTTGGCAGACCAGGACGAGGTGGTTGGGCCAAATTCAAAAACTCGCTTGGTTGCGCCGAGACAATAAATCATAAGGATTTAGAATCGATGGAGGGTGATTGAGTGATCTGGAGATCTCCAGTGCGTGCGTTAACTCCGCGACCTCATTAGTGGATCGTGCGAGTCAAAAAATGATGATGAAATCGAAATCGAATCGAATGAAATGTTATCAGATATTTACACAGAAATGTATGCATTTTTGCCAATAGACACCAAGATTCTTTAATTTTTTCATAAATAGAAGTTAAAATCCAATCACATTTATTTATTTGCATTGGTCGTACTTTTCGTACCGTCAACCCAAGTAACTGTTGAAAAAGCCCTTTCTTCTTTGAATTATAGTTTAAGCAAGAAAAGGTATGGTTTATGTTCTAAAACCATTCAGAGTTTACTTGTAGTTGATCTAAATTAAAATATTCCCCATCTATGCGAAATCATAAGACTGCTACCAAGAAACTTAGCGTCGCGCTACAATCGCAGAAGATCGCCAGAGAATCCGCCGATCGAGTTTCCCTTCACCTCTCACAGAGTCACATACCGCAGGCAACAAGTTCTGAAGACCAGTGGCAATACTGCCAAGAAGCCATCAGAAAAGCCGCAACTGATGTGCTTTGCCACAAAAAAAAACCCCTGCTTCGATAAAGAATGTCAGCGAGCTCGAGAAGGACAAGCTCTACTACCAGAAAAGATGCAAAGAGCACCGGCTTCTCAGAAAGAGCATGAGTAGACCAAGCCTACGGTGGCGCACGCAGCAATTAGGGGACCCGAATAAGTTGACGGTGCGTGGCTGGAAGCAACTAGCACTAGACCGGGCTAGATGGAGAGGCATGACTTCAACCAAATTGGAGTGTAAAGCTGAAGAGGCTTGGTGGGTGAGGCCCAGTTTATTGCTGCCATGTGAAAATCTGGTGTACTATGGGCTTCTCAGTACTTGTTGCTCGCAGCAACATCCATGTCGTTTTCTTGATTTCGTATATGCTTGGGCATGGAATTGTCTTCTGACATCACACGGACTAGTGGTCTTGAGTGCTAAATTGTAAACATCGGCAGCCACTGTACTCTCTGGCAGTTTTCTGTCTGAACTTTGACGGAGCTTGTGAACAATGTTTCTACGAAAGACTAAATTCCCCGTTGAGGGACTGTCTTAATGCCCCAAAGACTCGGTGAATAGAAAACAGAGTTCAGACATTTGCTAAAACTAACGAACTTCCTCGTCTTTTTCTATCATTTCCCACATAGTAAGCTTTCCTTCCTAACCGTAGGTCAACAGCTTCCCCGTATCAATTGTCACGGCGACCAAGTTCAAGTCAACTAAATAAAACAATCATTTCCCAGTTCAGAACCTCTGAACTGCGCCGTTCCTCTCGCGCTCATCGCTTTCCATTTCAATACCACCGACCGGGTCCACCTCAAATGAAGATCACTCTGATGAGCACTGGACTCCCGACAAAAGTGAGTTTGCTGACCATAGAAATCGACAACAATAATGAAAACATCATGTACATTGTACACCCGCCTATATGCGCAGCGCAGCATAATAAATGATGGCAATTGTCTGGTCAGTCTTCCTCCGCTCCGTCCGATTGATTGATTGATACCTCAATGAATCCGAAGATCAGATTTTTCAACTTTGACGCGATCGTCGAGATCCTGTGGCGATGTTAATTTGAATAAATACAACAACAAAAAAATGCGGACCAGAGTCTGAAAGGAATAGTAATTGAATAAGAGGAAGAGAAAAAAAGAGAAGCAGTGAACAATACCTCCACTGAGTCGATCAAGACCAACTGAGAATGGCCATTGTTTGGAGATGTCTTAACTGCTCTTGCGGTGGAACTTGTGATTCGGTCACAGTGTGCGGAGTGAGACGTGGCGTGTCGTTAATCAAGACGCACCGGGCAAACATTGGCTGACCGGTTCAGCGGACACAGTGCCACCAATGTGGCGCAGTTGTTATTTGTCAAATATTATGACCGCGGAGAGGAACTGGATCGAGGATATTTATTTTGAGCGATCTGTTTGAGGTCCTGTTTGTGGGCAGTTGTGGTGGTTTTTAGAAGTGCAAAGTCGAAACGTTTTATTGTGAATGGAATTCAGTGGGTAACTAATATGAATGTCGTGTGGAACTTAATCACTTCACTTGATGGTCCACACCGGCAAGCAAGCAAAGTTGGGCTCAGAAAAATGCAATAAAACTAAACTCAAAAAAGAAGACAGGGTTCTAAATTTGGGAATTGTGGTCTCGAACTGGACGTATACACCAAACTGATGAGGTGTCAATTTCCCATTAGCATGAGTCACAAAAATACGTCGTAACTTCAGTACACTGAGTATTCGTGTCTAAAAAGAAGACAGGGTTCTAAATTTGGGAATTGTGGTCTCGAACTGGACGTATACACCAAACTGATGAGGTGTCAATTTCCCATTAGCATGAGTCACAAAAATACGTCGTAACTTCAGTACACTGAGTATTCGTGTCTAGAAAGAACTTCTCAAACGTTCGGAGTCGGCATAAAACTGTAGGTTCTTCTCACGCATGAGAGAACAATAGCACGCACAATGCGGGTGATTGCTGTAGAGTCTAGGCCCTGGTCCACTGCGTCTGTAGGGCCACAGATATTCTTATAAATGGAATAAATGCCACTGTCAGTGCATTTTCTTGAGTGACACAACAAAATACTAAGCTTGCTTTATATTTCCGTCGTCCGTTACAATATTTTGTTCAACTCCTTAAGAGACCTGATATCATGCGTATCAGAATCGAAATATTCGGAATCGAATTCTTCTTCTAATTGGTAGGTTAAGTTTGCTTGGATTAACTGACCGCTGAAGCCAGTCACAAGTATGCCCATACCTTACTTCTCCTGAACACGAAACAAGTTGGTACTTATTACAATTAGCTTAGCTGGCTAATATTGATGTTCGCTGAGATTATTAATATAGTGGTAGTCGTGGATGTAACGAACTACGACTTCACAATTTTGTTTGTTTCTACAGAAATCATTTAATTGCGATGTGTCCGATAATGGCACAAATGAGCGTGATTGTAGTTGTGCTCGAATTGAAGAAATATGGATGTGTCTCAAAAGGCAATAGATCTTCGACCAAAATGTACCACACCTTCAGGAATTGGACAAAATCTCTAGATGAGATTTCTTGAAAGTGTTACCCAGTAACAAATGCTCTGATTATTGTTTTTAATATTTTTTTGACAAGGCTTGGACAGTATTAGTATGTGCTCCATAGTTTCTTTAGCCTGGTCACAATGCCAACAGATTTTTGTATTAGCTTAGTCTATGTCGAAAGAACGATTTAGTGCATGGCCATGGTCTTACTTACTTGTCAGGTCCTGGGCACGCTGCTTCCAGTCATCAAGGCCAAGCTGTCTTACATGATGAGGATGACTTGGCCTCTGTACCGGAGATTCGATCTTCCTCTCCTTCTCGAACCAGGAGGCTCGAAGACTCTCGTTGTTGTGCAATCGCTCAATGTGGCCGAACCAGTTTAGTCAACGGATTTTTGCCTTCCGGTCTACATCCACATCCTTGTACAGCTCGAAGAGTTCACGGTTTCGTCTTCTCCTCCATTCGCCTTCCTCGCAGACGGGACCATATATCCGACGTAGAATTTTTCTTTCGAAGGCACCAAAAATCAGCTCTGCAGTCTTATTTAATGCCCAGCTTATCCATAAAGTAGGACTGACAGAATAAGGGTTTTGTAGAGCATGACTTTGGTCCTTCGAGTCAGGAGTTTCGAGCTCAGTTGTTGTTTTGACAGACCGAAGTAGCATCGGTTGCCAAGGGCGATTCTACGTCGGATCTCCACTACGATGTCATTCGCGGAGTTTACGTTTGCCCCGAGGCAGACAAACTCTTTCACTATCTCGAAATTGTAGCTGTAGATTGTGACGTTTTGGCCTAGGTGGTGTGCGACGGATAGTTTTTTGCTCTACAGCATATATTTGGTTTTGTCCTCGTTGACCTTTCGACCAGCTCGTTTCGGCTGTTCCTCAATTGCAGTGAAAGCTTCCACTACGACGCATTGGGACCGCGCGATAATGTCGATGTCATCAGCGTATCCCAACAGCTGGTCTGGCCTTTAGAAGATAGTGCCTTCCGTGTTGACTTTTGGCCGCCGCACTATCAAATTTCTTCTTCAGTACCAAATTGAAGAAATCACACGACAGCGCATTCCCTTGCCGAAATCCGCTGCAGGTTTCGAACTGCACGGTACATCGCGTATGTGATAGCGTGGTGCGACACAACCAGATCAATTTTCCCGAATTCGGCCATCGCTTCGAATAGCTTCTTGCGATGAATGCTGTCGTATGCGGCTTTAAAATCGATGAACAGATGGTGAGTATCGACTTGAAACTCGCTGGTCTTCTCCAGGATCTGCCTTAGTGTGACGATTTGGTCTATAGTCGATTTGCCGGGCCGGAAGCCGCAATGGTACGTGGCGATTAGTGCGGCGAATAACGACTTCAAACGTTCGCACACTACGCTGGATAGAGTCTTGTAAGCTACATTGAGCAGGGATAAATTTCTCTAGGTTTTGCAGGAGGTAGGATCGCTCTTTTTGTTTATTTAGCTGATATTCCAGTCGTCGGGCATGTAAATTGGCAAATGATCTGGTGCATGCTCCTTACCAGTACATTGCCCCCAGCTTTGAAAAGCTCCGATGGTATGGCATCTGAGTCTGCGGCTTTGTTGTTCTTATGCCTCTTAATGGCTGTCCCGACTTCTTCAAAGCTATGTGAGAGGGCTACTTCATTGTCTGGAGTTGGGATTTCCTGGTTCCCTATCAGTCTTTCCTGGTCAGGTCCGCTAAGCCGTTGTTGGAAGTGTTGCTTAAAAACATCCTCTATTCCTTGTGGGTCCGTAACCAGATTACCCTCGCAATTTCGAAGAGCCTCGGTTCAAGGCTTTTGTCTTTTTTGTAAAAGGCCCGTATTTTTGGTTTGTCCCTAGACTCTTCGATATCCTTGAGCTGGGAGGCTGGAAGGCTGCGAGAGACCTTTTCTTCTAGCCCGGTACTCTTCTTGCGCTGCTTTTGTTTCCGTTCAATGAAATCACGATCAACGCAAAGATCCTAGACATTAAGAAACTTTCGCACGACTTCTCAGTGGAGCCTTTCCTCAAAACAATCGCGAAAGAATTTCAAAGTGAAACATTTTTCCAATGCGTGGCTTGGTCTCAATTCCCCAACGCGCCCCCTTCCGGTGTAAAGCCTGCCAGCCATTTTATAATCCAACCACTCTGCGATGCGGCGTGGCGTCTGCATATCGGTTTCAGAAACCATACCATTTTTCCCTACGTCCCCATGTCCTCATGTGAATTCTCGCATTAACACATGCGTTTCTCCGCCCGCTTACGCAAGACATTCCAAATTCACTCGCCAGACGCAGTAACGACATGCAAAACGATGACACCTTATGCTAATGCAGGTAAACAGCTCAATTTCGACGAGCACACTCACGGCGGCCGCCATCGACACCGACGCCACCATCACTGCCATCAACCTCACAACGCGCATAACATAAACAGTGACCCTGCGGTCACCTCTCCGGAAGCCGTAAACAGTTGCCGGGGAGTTATCCGTACCTTCGCCTGGGTGAAACGCATTCGATACGTCCCGCGTACTTTCGTATTCTCCTCCGTTTGCCTTAAGTCATGCCACCACCACTGGCAGCACCACACCTGGTCACTTAGCATAACACTCAGCCACTCGTCGTCCATTTAGCATAATGAGCTTGGAGTCTTTCCTCCGCCCTCCGAGCGACGCTCTGTACGTGCATACTTCACCTACTCACGGCGAACCGACCGCCGAACTAATCGATCGAATTTCACAACGAGGCGCTAATGAAGGCTTAATCAAGTTATTTTGATTCGACACCAGATGCCGAGCGATAATCGCTCCGCTCCGGTACGTACGATTCCGTAAACAATAGTACGCGCACGGTACGTACTCCCATTTGGAGCTGGCTCCGCGTCATTAATCACTCGACTTTTAGCCGTTTCTCGAAAGGAATGGCATTCAAAATCCAGCCGCCAGTTAACCGCAGTCAAATGGCTGCCCTCTTATCCATTGTTGGCCGTTGTTTATGATGTAGGCTGTCTCACGGATGGTCGGCCTGATGCGATGGACGGACAACTTCATTAGATGCGTGTGTGCGCGCCTTGATGGGCATTCATCATCATCGGGAGTGATGAATTCGATTTCGCGTTTTGATGTGGAACTGGTCTATGGGCGCGGAGCGGCCATCAAACGGCGATCGAGTGTAACCTGCTGTGACTAATGGATGACAGTGTGCGGCGGGAGGCGAGTTGCGAGTGGCGTTCGGTTCCCTTTCGCCCAAAAGCGTGCGCTGTGGTTCAATGTAAACCGATCCTAATTAACCCATTTCTCTGGTTACCGGGCTGCTCGGGCTGACTGGCGTGTGCTCTCTAGCTGTGCGCGCGTTAACCGCAGAATGGTCGCAACAATGTGTTGCGCCGGCGCGGCGTGCCGAGCCGCTTGGTATTTGAAAACGTTAATTTGCTGCGCATTTTGGTTAATTTCGTGACGCCCACAAGACATGTATCACCCCACTGGTCGAGCGCTGAGTACCAGCTGCTGATGGCATTTGTGGGGTTTCCTAGGCTTTATGTGGCACTTCAAGTTGCTTTGCAATGGATGAGGAAATCTCTGAATGTGAGTACCAAACTTACTTACTTATGAGGCCAGCGACGCATGGCTCGTCTGAGTACACGCAGCTTTCAGTCTTCAACTAAATTGTCTTAGTTCCGCAATGAATTCGTCTCTACGGCGAAGGTTCGCCGTTCCTCTCATTCTCAAACCAAACCAGCTGAAGCATTACCCTCCGCTCCTGCGAACGACTCTGCTAGGCGAGTGGAATACACGCATTGTTGCCTTCCGCATCCCAGCCACATCTTGGGGTTCTTGGAAGTTTGCTAGTTTCACCCTGATGTCCATTCGCACGATGTGGCCGAGCGAGTGTAGTCAACGGATTTTTGCTTCCGGACTACATCCACATCCTTGTACAGCTCGCGGTTGTGTCTTCCCCTCCATTCCTCGCAGACGGGACCATATATCCGACGTAGAATTTTTCTTTCGAAGGCACCAAGAATCAGCTTTCGGCTACATGAAGCAGTACTGGCAGAATAAGGGTTTGGTAGAGCATGACTTTGGTCCTTCGACTCATGAGTTTCGAGCCCAGTTGTTTTGTCAAACCGAAGTAGCATCGGTTGCCAAGGGCGATTCTACATCGGATCTCCACTACAATTCCGTCTCCGGCTGCTATTGGTGCTGAGGGAACTATAAATTGATCCTAGATCCTGGATGGTAGTGGCTCACTTAGACCAACTTGTGAGTCCGTTGTACCTTTGTTTTACATTGTTTACCACCAAGAAACCATCTTTTGTTTTAAAATCAGGCACATCCACATCTGAACTTTAGAATGCTTTTCAGTTCAACATTGCTTAGGTCCTCTAGGTTCTAGGAACTACCACAAGTCCCTTGCTTGGCAAGTAAAGTTTATGGAAGCAGCTGGCGAAATATCGTGCTGGCTGAAGAGGCATGTTGGTTGAAGCTCAGGTCCACCCCGAACAGTGACTATAAGTGACTAGAAGAAGGTGGGACGTGAAAATTATTTTTGTCGCACAGAGCAGGAATCGAACCTACGACGTCGATGTTGGGGTCGACGCACATACCCACAACGCCACGGGCCACCGCAGTTTATACCATGCTACTGAAGCTGAAGAACAAACTGCTCAGTAGCGGCCAAAGAGCCCTTGCTGTTGCTCGAATACTCGATCAAACCATCGAATTCTGGATCTGTTCAGGGATTCATATTCAAGCTTTGTTTCTATATCCGTATTCGGAAAAGCTAGATTTCCTTGGATTCCATTATGACCGCTGTACCCCGCAGGTGGTCACCAAACTCACCAAGGATATCGCGCTCATGGTATAACCTAAACATCTTCGATTTCAAAGGTTTGATGCTTTGGCCTACCAGACAAAAATTCTAATCTTTTGGTAGGTTATATTGTGAATGCTCAACTCGATTCCCGAGTGCATCATGCCATAGCCCTTTACTGACAGAGATGTAAAGAAGAGGTCACAGGATCGCCTCAAGACATTAGTGTATATGCAAATGCCCCATTATCTGCCATTATATCCGATCCGTAAAGCTATGATGGAAGCTCTTCTTCAGGACTTTAATTAAGTACACATTAAGCTTCATGGTTTTCCTAGCCGAAACTAACTCTCTTGTAGAAATATTTTATGACAATTCTAAGCAAATATGACTGACTTTCGTTGCTGCACTTGCATGGCATGTGGTACCGTGTTCTGTAACCCACAATATTCTACAATTTCATTATAACCACCTGGAATATCATCAAGCACCATAAGAAGAGAGCTATTGACTGTTAGCCTCATCAGCCTCATTTTCAAAAAAGAGCATGGTCCAATGGTGCGTCCTGAACAAAATTATCAAAAAACCCTCACACGTTGCAGATGCGTCTTTGCTCATCTTTAAATCAGTTTGTGGTCGGCTGAACAAGGAATTGACCTTTAGGATCCTTGGGAGACACCTTGTTCTCTGTACCACATTAAACTTAGAAAAAAAAAACAAATTTTATATTTCTGTTTTCGATAGCTCAAACAAGATGCACGCTGGATTGATCAAGGCCATAATGGACTCAGCCTACTTACATAAATGAGCCGCATCTGTAAGGTTGCTGGCAAAGGGCTGGATCGCGCAGTAGGTTGAGTGCCTGTACTTGGTTATAGGGATCTCAAGTTCGAAAAAAAGTTCGTATGCTTTTAAGCAGTTTTCTAATCCCGTCCAGTCATCATTTGCCGTTAGTATGACTTTTAGTATCTTAACTATTCTAAGGGATTCTTGGCCTGTTTTATGCCACGAGGTTTGTTCCACGTAAATGGTTCCGACGCTCGTTTTATAACGGTCACTTCACCGTCTTCTATCCCAGTGTGGGCAGGTACACAACATAGATTTACTATGCTTCTCCGACTCAGGTCCTTGAGCTTCTGTAGCCATTTGCACACAAGCTTGGATTTAATAATCTCGGGATATAGTGCCATGATACTGGCTTGACTACCTCACGTTCTTTCTATGTTCAAGTTGGTTTCCGTCAAGATTGATTTAAATGCCTCTGTCTATGATAGACATCTACTTGAGAGATACGTTTGCTCATGCTTTCGAAGGACTTTGTCCTGGGTCCGAATAAGCCGATAAATATATGTACGAGTTGAGAGTTGAGGAAATGCTTGGAGTACGTATGGTTTGCGTCCATCTATGGTTCATCGAAGCGATTGGTACGGATGGTAGGTCGTCACATGGGAAGGAATTATGATTTGGTGCCATTTTCAGCTTTATAAGGGAAAGTCATAGTCTCCTGTCCGAGCTAGGTGGAAAATGATAAGTTTCCAGAAGGGAACGACCCAATGATTCGTTAAGAAAAGTTACATGTCTCGAAAGTCGAAAGATCAGGTGTTCGTCGAAGTCTAGTGGACGCTGCAATTGTCTGTTTGATACGACTTCTTACGCTTGAAGCAACTGCTAGCACCTTATCGAGTGTCTGATTCGCTTGAGCTAAAAGGCCATCCCAGTGCAAAATGCCTACGACTTTTAACTGTCTGTCGTGTTTGATGTGACACAGCCTTATTGTTGCTGGAACCCACGTATACCTATCTAGTCCTCCTTCCTTCCCGGCAAATCGACAACAGACCTAATATTCACTCTACAGCAGAACCCGGCAATCATCCACTATCGATGTCCAAGCCACGTATGCACGATGAGTTTGTATTCGGCAAATTAAATTGATTATGTGATACTACGCAACAATGTCCCCGCGACATCGAGGAGTTCCGCCCACGGAATTTCGAACAGTTTTCAGTCCGCGCTGACTTTCGGTAAGGAGATGCGCTAGGAGGCGCAAGCTCGAATGGCAGCCATTTTCATGTTCCCTATTATATAGGATCACTTATAATCGCTGAACTTAATGAACTATTTGGCTGCCGTTGCCTTAAGGCTCAAGGTATACGATTCCGTGTCGTATAAGGGCCTGTGGACAGATACCGCACAAAGGAAGCACTCCACCAACTCAGTTAAACTGACAAGTGAACCGCCACACCAATAGCCAACCAATGAAACAAAAAACAAAAAAACACTCGAGAAAGAGCTGAAAAAAGGTGGAAACAATATCTCATCGGTCGCGCCCGTGTGTGTGTGTGCAATTCATTTCAGAGTCCACCTTAGAAGCCGGGCGAACACACAGCTACAGCCCCAACCATTTCGAGTCAATCACATCCAACGACTCCTGCCACCATTAGTTAACTTCGGTTTTGATTGATTTCAATTAATCTCTCAGACGAGAGCGTAATTAATCACCGAACACTTTAATATGGTTAACATGCTGCCCTTCACAACACGGCCGGCTGGCTGTTTGGGAGTGCGGTTCCATTCGTACGGCCGACCCCATCCGGCCAACAGGTCGATTTGTAAAGCTCTGCACACACGTCTGCGGGCATATATCACTCAGTGGTTGTTAGAATTCCAATTTATTGAGTTATGTGATTGAGTGTGGCGGTCTGCGGACTGCGGCCATCGCGATGATTGATTCGGTGTGTCTTTTCTTCGCTTGTCTCCTTGCCGTGCAAGGATCGCTGTCCTGTGCCATCCGAAAGGTGCTGTGTCCTGTGACGAGTGCGAGCAGACACTGAGTCCCCCTTCAAGGCCCCGAGGGCATTCGGTGTAACGCCACCCACCGGCGGCGATGGCAAGCGCTGAGGTGAACAGGCGAAAGGGGTTACTTTGGGTTGCAGTGTCGAGTTTTGCTGCCAGCAACCGCCACCCGCTGCCGGTACAGATTCGGGTCTTCCATCATGTCGCTCGGTTGGTCGTTTGGCTGTGTCACAGAGGGTGGGTTATTGCCGAAATGGTGGCTTCGCCGTGAATGCGGTAATTACTGCTTGGCGGTGGGTTACTCGAACCGCTTCCGACGTGAGTAATTTGTAAGTGCTGTCGCCATGGTGGCTGTGTGCGGTGTCCGTTGCAGGGCCTCCAGGGTATGATCTATAATTTCGATAGCATATCCATTTTGCCCGTCGGGGTTATGAGTTAGCACGTGGGCTCTAATTAATTGAAAAAGCCAGAAAGGCCTGCGTACGCATGGATGAGGTGTAAAGTTTTAATAATTAATTTGACTTTTCTGCGGCACAGATGAGGCTGCGGTTGAATGGGATACAACGTGGCAGTCTTGGGAGTGGTGTCACTGGGTTTGAGGGATCAAAAACAATTGGGTACAGAAGGCAAGTTGCCAACTATCATAAAAATAAAAACGTGTTATGATTGGTCTTATGAACCGCAGGGGCTTGGATAGGCTAGATTAAGGCTAGCCATCAAGGACCATGGACATGTGAAGAATAAAATGCGAATGTGACATGTTACTAGAATGAAATTTATAATTTAAGTTAAGACAGTTTATTTTAGTTCACTTTAGTTTATCGTATGTAGTGTAATTTAAAATGTGTTCTTCGTATTATTACTGCCTTAGTGGATTTGGAAGTAATACTTACTAAAATAAGCAAATGATGAGCTTTTTTAATGTGTAGACCAATTCCTTTAAGAACAACGTACTTATCGGCGAAGAATTGAAGTATTTTTAGCAAATCTACGAGAAGCAGGCCTGGGATCATGTCTTGGATTCACCTTTATGTAGATCGGACACGTAGACACAATAAAATTTAAAAGTGGCGAAATCCACATTTGCACTTCAACTCCACCAAAACAATGTGACCAGCGCAGAGTCAACGGATTTTCTTTGTGGTCGAAGCCCAACTACTGGCAATGAGGAATACAATCACCACGGCAATTTGATAGCTAACTGCTCCTCATGTAATTCGCTGTGCGCGCAATTTCTGGCCCATTTTCTATTTCGCTCGTGTCCCATTAACCACCCTTACATACTATCGAAATTATAGTTTTGATTATGAAATTTGCTTATGATTGATCGATTAGATCAAGTAATCTAAGTGACTTCATTCCTTACAGTGGACTTTGTGGCAAACAGTTTCACCTTGGGTGTGTAGTCATAAAAGTTCGTTACACGACGTACCTCTAGGACCTATGTGGTGTGATGCAATACGCGTGCCCTAATTGTAAATTGAATTGTGAGCATCGTACGTAATGCTAGCACTAAAATGTCAAAATGAGTCACTGACGTCTTTGTTTGCGGAACTAACAAATCTTAATAAATAACTCACGAACACTGAGCTCATACACAACTCGATCGACGGTCTTCAAATGTACCTAGAGCAGAACCTTCAACAGTGGAACGCGTATTTAGGAATGATAATTTCGCCCCCTGACAAATCGCCTCGTCCGTGAAATTAATGATGTCTTAATGGCTAAGTTCAAACAGCTGGACAAAAGAATTTCGGTGCTCACCGAAACAATTAAATTCAAAAGCGATGAAATCCACGATACTTGGACATCCCTCTCCAGTCATCCACCACCTATGCACCATAGCTCCTCCAAAACAATGCGAACAACGCAACGGCAATGAATTTCGTTTGTGATCGACTATTAACCATCTCCGCTGCAATGGAAAAGGCCATTGCGTCACTCAGACATAAAATCCAACTACTGGCAATGAGGAACACAAGCTCGGCTGCAATTAGACTAAGCCCATCACAAATCCTTAATAGAGGAACTTTTTTGTAACGTCTCACCTGAGATTGACACTCTGTCATGCGAGATCCTCATTACCGGTTCACAAACGCCCCACTGAACCTCTTCCTCCAAACCTTAATTTCTTCGTCATTACCTGGACGAAATCAGAGTGGGATTCGAGAATAGGAAGACTTCAAGAGACTAAACGTCCCTACACCAACTACCTTTCATTTATTTGCACTGGTGTCCCACGTAAAATATCAGTTAACACCTTTATCGAGCAGAGTCTCAACCTTATAAATGCCTTCGATGCAATAGGGCATAAAAAAGTTGCAATCGCATTCAAGGTGTGCATCGGCAGTCGAGTGGAGACATCGTGCCACGAAGCATAGTCCTTTCCGGTCGATGAAGCGGCTGCTCAAAAATGAGTTCCTCGGCTTTTCTTCAAATTTCTCAACATGCCACAACAGCTCGAAAAAAATAAAATTCATCTCGGCGGGTTATTCTTGCGATATCATGACCATACGGCCATAGACAGAGACAACGCTCATATCTGGTCTGGTGCCCCGAAGACCATTCTGACCCTACTAGAAAGATTCCAAGAGCGAGATATAAAACTTTTATGAAACAACAATATCGCGGGTTCATTAGACTCGCTAGAACATCGACGTACCGTGTCTTCTTTTTTGCGTGTTATATCGCTATTTTAACAAACAATGCTCAAGTGAGCTACCCAACTGCATTCCTCGTCTCCTTGAATTCACCCGCAATTCAGGTCTCACCAGGAATGAACATCTTCTTCTTTCTTTGATTGGCCTACAGTCCGGGGTGGACCTGGGCCTCAACCAACATGCCTCTCCAGCCAGCACGACCTTTCGCCAGCTGCCTCCAGTTGCGCACACCAAGTTGGTTGAGGTCCTTTTCAACTTGTGTGCGCCATCTAGTGCGAGGACGTTCTCTGTTGCGCTGTCCCAATGGCTCGGTGTCGAAGACTCTTCGGGCCGGAGCTGTAGTGTCCATCCGCTCTACATGACCTAGCCATCTTAAGCGTTGGATCCCAAGACGCTTAACTAGGTGTATGTAGCTGGACAGCCAGTATAGTTCGTATTTGAACCTTCTCCTCCAAACGCCATCAACGCAAACAGGACCAAAGATCGTACGCAGAACTTTTCTCTCAAAACAACCAAGAGCTTCTTCATCCGCTTTCTAAAGCGTCCATGTCTCTGCGCCATAGAGCAGGACTGGGATGATCAGGGTCTTATACAAGGTCAATTTGGTGTTTCGAGAGATGGCTCTGTTACTCGCTTGCATCTTGAGCCCAAAGAAACAGTGATTGGCAAGAGTAATTCTTCGCTTGATCTCGGTACTGGTGTTGTCGTCCCTATTTACTCCGGAGCCTAGGTAGACGAAGCCCTTGACTACCTCAAAAAGGAATAAACATCAGTTTACCATTAAGCCTGCTTTCGGACGCACAGTGAAATTTAGAGACTCGTTTTTCAGCCGGTGGCTCGTGGCGTTGTGGGTATGTGCGTCGACCCCAACCTCGACGTCGTTGCTTCGATCCCTGCTCTGTGCGAGTCACTGACAATGATCAAAGAGTGTTTCCTGTCTAGATAAAGCTTCTCAAACTTGGCCGTTCAGAGTCGGCATAAAACTGTAGGTCCCTTCCACTCGTTTGACAATAGCACGCACAACAAAGTGATTCCTGAGAAGCTAGGCCCAGGCCCTCTACGGGCTGTAGCGCCATCCATATATACCATATATATATATTTTCAGCCGCACCACACGAATATGAAATGCTCTTCTCAGCTGAATATTTCCCATTGACTACAATCCGCAGATATTTAAGAGCAATCTGCGCAGGTACCTTCTCTCCCTCTATAACTTCGGCCCGTGCTGTGTCTTGATCCCGGACGGCTAAGGGCATTCAAATCCCCCCCCCCCCCAATTTGTGATGTACCCCAAGGTTCCAATCTAGGTTCGCTATTATATTGTCATTGTTATTCATTGCGTCATTTGCTAGGCATTGCGCAGGCATCTGGCATCAATTTATGCTAAATTTCTCTTGCTTCATGATTAAGCCAATTGTAAAATTCATCCTCCACTGTTCTAGGAAGCAGTATTAAAGTTCCCTTTACCATCACAGAACACTTCCAGTATCCGCTGTTTTCGTTTTGTTAATAGTACATACAGTCTAAGGTGTGCCGCATTTTTTGCCAACACTGAACCAGACTGGATTTCTGTATTTTGTGTGGCCCTTGAAATTTCTCCTCCGTCTTAAACGACCCGAGCAAATGGTTAAAATGTTCAAGATCACTATTCTGTGCCTGCAGCCTGCCCACGTCTAACTAAACTCAAAATCAATCCAACTCCACCTGCATGCGGTACTGCACCCATTAGCCCAATCTCCCCCCACATACAAATGCGCCATCGCCCATCCATCCGCCCCAGAGAGGCGTCTCGAAACGTCACTCTATCTTAATGTGCTAATAAATTCCCGAAAATCGCTTCCTAAATTCTCTCAGAAATGCAATTAACGCAGATGTCAGTCAGCTCGGTGCTCCCCCATGCCTCCGTCCACGAGGCGAATCCACTTCAGTTGGAAACTACTTCGTCGTCGGGAGCTGATAAATTTCCCCCTCTCTCTCGCCATGGAGGACGACGACGTCGTCACGCTGTCATCGACTGATGTTCGACGGGCCTGTGCCAGTGCCAGTGCCGTTGTGCATCCCCGTCAAGCATACCTCAAGAACATAAAATTTATATGTTTTGTCAACACTCCCCCTGCCAATGAGCACTGACGACGCGATCACGCATGGCAACCCTTCTCCCAGCCGCGGCGGGCATCTATTTGAAGATGCAGGCGAGTCATTGTGATTTTATAGCCAGCGTGTGCTGTCACTTCAAAGTCTCCTTCCCCGAAAACAACCCTTCGCTACTTAGTGAAAGTGGCGGTGCTTGGCGGTGCCTAAGTGCGCCCACTCCACCTGAACCGCTGCTGCTGCTGCGGGGAATACTTTTTTACGATTCCATCACCAATTGTCATATCAATTTTATTGCGCAATAATTTTTGAGGCACCCTCTCGAAGCTGTCAAAACGCACAACGAATCGATCGTGGGCGCTGGTGGAGACTATCGATTTTATGACAGAACTCCATTAAACTATGAAAAGGAATCAATTATTGCCAGGACACGGGGCGCTGCTTTGCATATGCCGATCCATTCCTCGGGCACCACCGGGAGCTTGTCTCCCTCTCAGTGCCAGTACGGGTTCTCAGATAATCAGCTTAAGGCCCGAGGATATGGTTTCTCTTCTTCGCATGCCTGCCCTAGATCGGTGGTGGGTTCCGGGATTTTCTTCGAAATCAAACCGAAAACACCGCGTGTGTGTGCAGTCGAAAGTGCCTCGGGGACAGGGACGATTATCCACTCAAGCGAAAAGGTCAAAAGATCACTGTTTTCCCTTGTGTAAGGACATTTGTGTAACGATTTCTTGACGCGCTGACCGATCGGTGGACTCACATGCGCGCTTACCTGGGTGGCACATCGAAGGATCCTTTGTCCGGTGGAAGTCCAAATAACGAGGCGTGAAACTGTCCTCATGGGAAATGGACATTTTTCTTGCATTCGTCCTTTGAACGTACATTTTCGGGAAAAAACAATTTAATTTCGTGAACTGATTTCCTTGGGAACTGATTTTGCATGTGCACTGGGTTAGAAATTTTAATGTGTCCTTGGACGATGGGGTTCTGAGGGTCAGCGGTCCTGAAGCGAATTTAATTTTCTATGCAAAATGTCATGCAATGAATGTCCGAAGATATGCTGGTCAGGATCTTAGGTAGCCGCTGTATTCACTGGAAGACGTTAGTCGATCGATTCAAATTTTGAAATGATCTTGGCACATTTTGTTGATTAAGAGAATCAACTTTGCTGAGTAAAATAAAAAGGAGATATGGGTAAATGGTGCCTATTGCGTGTCTTTTCTCTTCCGCGAAGTTTACGCTAAGTTGTCGGAGACGCGCTGTAAATCTATGATCATCACGAGGGATGAACAGTGCGACTTGCGTCCCGGCAGAAGTACAATCGATCAGATGGGGCAATGAAGGCCAAGCCAATCTACTGCTGTTTATATATTTCCAGAAAGCATTTGCCCGATTTGGGCTTCACCAAGTGCACCTTGCCACCTCTCCTGTTCACTTCCAATTGGGAGAGTTGGGGGTAAGACAACAACTACTTAGTTCTCTTCACATCCTCCCAGACGGAACTCCCGTGGGCACTCGATGGATTTGTGCCCATTTCCAGGACGCTGAAGAATCAGAGCCGATGACAGATGACCGATTGGTCTGGAGATTTCTCTTTAGTAGATCATGACAGTCAGTGAATGTTAATAAAAACCTCTTTCTTGAGTAGTCGGCTCCCTTTACCTCAGAAGTCGGAGGGTTAAGTAGTCAGTTGTCGGCCCTTTGTTTTACATTCAGAAGAAAACACGAATAAAGCAATGACTTCAGAAAACTTCAACATAATCGTGGTTCTCGTTGCCTTAACTAACCTCATGAAGCTTTTTCCAGCTTCTAGGTGGCAAGACAGTCACAGATTTCGGAGACATGCTGAACGTCGAAATGTCTTCTTGACGATCTTTTATAATAATAATAGTTGGCGCTACAGCCTACAGAGGCCCAGGGCCTAGCTTCTCAATAACCACTCGTGCTGTGCGTGCTATTGTTCTCACACGAGTGGAAGGAACCTACAGTTTTATGCCGACTCCGAACGGCCAAGTTTGAGAAGCTTTATCTAGACAGAAAAAATTCTTTGAGCGTTGTCAGTGGGAGGAGGGGCCGTGAAAATTATTTTTGTCGCACAGAGCAGGAATCGAACCTACGACGTCGAGGTTGGGGTCGAGTCACATACACACAACGCCACGGGCCACCCTTCTTGACGATCTGCAGCATCAATTTCCTGCAGATAACCACTTTCTGACCGACTCTTCGGTGACTATGCCCAGGACTTTTGAGAGTGCCTTCGGTCTTCTGAGAAAGAGAAGGACGCTTTAGGAACCCATAATACCATGTCTTTCCTAGTGGATCGTCTTCGAATGGTTTCTTTTTTTAAATTATCTTCCAAAATTATTTTTGCCACCGCCCGTTGCTCCGTCAAGGTCGGTAAGAATCTCTTGATCTCAAAATTATAAGCACTGTCACACGACTTGCTTAACATATGTACTTCTCGAAAAGATCATGCGGAACTCAGACGTCCACACCAGAGGCACGATCTTCCACAAGTCTGTGCAACCGCTCGCATATGTCGATGATATTGACATTATCGAAGAACTCAACGGGCTGTCAGTGGGGCATTAGCGAGCATCAAGAGGGGAGCGGATAAGTTGGTCTTGCCGTGAATGAAGGTAAGGCAATGTAAATGCTGTCTACAAAAAAGGTTCACCAACACCGACAAAGTCCAACAAATTGTCACAATAGACAGATGCAGCTTCAACTTTACCTCTCTAGGCTCTGTAATAAACTCCGGAAATGACATCACCGCGGAGCTAAACGAGGGATAAACCTAGTCAATCGGTGTGTCTTTGGACGTAAGGAATTGAAAAATGAAGCCCTATCTCCTGTATGACACACTAACCAAAGCGGACGAAGATACTCTTGGTCGCTTTTTAGTGGTGGCTCGTGGCGTTGTGAGTATGTGCGACGACCTCGACAAAAATAATTTTCACGGCACCACCTCCTTCGAGTCACTGACAATGCTCAGAGAATATTTTCTGTGTAGAAAAAGCTTCTCAAACTTGGCCGTTCGGAGTCGGCATTAAACTGTAGGTTCCTTCGTGAGAGAACAATAGCACGCACAACACGAGTGGTTGCTGAGAAGCTAGGCCCTGGTACTCTCTGGGCTGTACCATATAAAGTTTCTGCGCCAAGCCAAGGAATAGAAGCATTCGACATTTGTCATTTACCAATAGTTCTTTATAGTATGCGCCAGCCGTTGCCTTGTCATTAAAGTGACCATCTGAAGGGCTAAAGGCCTTTGACTTAAGTACTAGACAAAAAGTACTAGTTGGACGCACAAGTTTTCTATTTCAAACTGCTACTGAACCAGGTTCTCAAGGATATATGCTCATTGAGTTCACTACGAACACTATGAAGTTAACGATTATTTTCCGGATCAAAATTTAATTTTAAGACTGGTGAGTGACTATCCAGATATATCAATGGTTCACAATAGTTTTAATCTTTGTCCCATCTTTTTATGAAGCATTTTATCTTGTTGACATTCAAATTATTCGAATGTCAACAAGAGCCGATTAGTGAAAGAATTGAAGCCAATTGATCGCCGAAATAATTGTTCCCGTAAAATTGCGATCAATGGGCTGCAAAGCAACATGCGTTGGTATGCTACAAGTTCCACTGTGTCAAGTAAATGTCTTTTGCTAAATAGTCATGACATTTTTTTTGTTTCTGTTTTTTTTTGCATTCGAAATTAGCAAGGTGTAAAAGGATAAAAATCGGAGGAATGCCCTGCTGAAAGTTATATGGTCAGTGCCTCAAAAGAGTTCATTATTTTTAGCCATAACTTCTGCCCTCATGTGTAATGTGATTTCTTCAACATCGTCCTGGAGGAGATTGTGCGAAACTCACACGTCATCACTAAAGGCACGATTTTCCAGAAGTCCGTGCAATTGTTAGCATACGCCGATGACATTGACGTGATTGGCATTGGAACTCAGCGAGCCGTCAGTGAGGCTTTTGCTAACATTGAGACAGAAGCGGCTAAAATGGGTCTAGCGGTGAATGAGGGCAAAACGAAGTATATGCTGTCCTCAAAAAACTAGCGACGTCCTGGACAGAGTGTCACAATGGGCAGCTATAACTTCGAGGTAGTCAAGGACTTCACTTACCTCGGCTCCGGAGTAAATTGTACTAATAACATCTGCACCGAGATCATGCGTAGGATAACTCTTGCCAACCGCTGTTTCTTCGGGCTCAAGAGGCAATTGAGTAACAGAGCCTTCTCTCGAAGAACCAAGTTGACTCTATATAAGACCCTGATCATCCCAGTCCTGCTATACGGCGCGGAGGCATGGACAATCTCGAAAGCGGATGAAGGAAGAAGTCCTTGGTCTCTTTGAGAGAAAAGTTCTACGCACGATCTTTGGTCCTGTTTGTGTTGACGGGTTCTGGAGGAGAAGATTCAATCACGAACTGTACGGGCTGTACAGCGACATGAGCCTAGTTAGGCGTCTACGGATCCAACGCCTACGGTGGCTAGGTCATGTAGAGTGTATGGACACCACAGCTCCGGCCCGAAAAATCTTCGAATCCGAACCTGTCGTGCAAGGCAACAGAGGACGTCCTCGCACGAGATGGCGCACCCAAGTGGAGAAGGACCTCAACGAACTTGGAGTGCGAAATCGGAGACAGCTAGCCAGAGATCGCGCTGGTTGGAGAGGCATGTTGGTTGAGGCCCAGGTCCAACCCGGACTGTAGCGCCACACAAAGAAGAAGAAGAACTTCTGCCCTCTTTTTGAATCAAATTTAATGACCGTGGGTAGTCACAAGCGTATTCCAGAACTGCACGAAAGAAGTGCTACAAATATCGTTAAGGGCCCGTCTACTTCTGGGAACTCATGGAAATATTAAACTTAAATATTTAATTTATCCACCCTGTAAAATTGAACGAAACTTAACGAACGAAAGCGAAGTGATCGCACACAGATCGTGTGGTGGCTCGTGGAGTTGTGGGTATGTGCGTCGACCCCAAGGCACTTGAACATCGTCGTATAGGTTCGATCACGTCACGATCACCTGCCTCATAAAGAGTACTTCTGTTTAGAAGAAGCTCCTCAAACTTGGCCGTTCGAAGTCGCCATAAGACTGTAGGTCCCTTCCACTCGTGTGAGAACAATAGCACGCACTACACGAATGGTTGCTGAGAAGCTAGGCCCTGGCCCTCTATGGGCTGTAGTTCCACCCATATTATTATTATTTTTAGATGAAAGTCCTTCGCATTATACACGGTGCCGATGGTGTTTGGAGGAGGATACTGAACGACGAACTGTACGGGCTGTATAACGACATTGGAATAATCCAGCGAATTCCATTGTTTCTACTCAGATGGCTAGGTCATGTAGAGCGAATGGACCATACCGTTCCGCTTGGAAAGTCTTAGGGGCCAACCCTGAGGGACAACGCGGTAAAGAAAGACCTCGCCTACGATGGCGAAACCAGCTGGAAAGAGTTCTTAATCAGCTGAGTGTACGAAACTCGAAGCGGCTGGTCCTACATTGCGCTAGTTGGAAAGGAATGCTGACTGACGCCAAGGTTCACACCGGACTGTAGCGCCACGCAAAGAAGACTTCATTAAGTGCCTCTTCCGAGTACTTTTAGAAAGCATGTTTTGACAATCCTTTATATTTCTTCATTTTAGTTCGCTTCGATCTACCTACCGGCCAGGGCGGTCGACCTTAGAATGATGACTGAAAATATGTCTTCTGAGGTCGGCCTCCACTGCTCTTATTTAAAATATTTTTTCGATATGCAGCAAAAAGCAACTGTCGGCTTACTACTGGATGGATGTAAGCTCGAGCTGTTTATACCTGCTGCCACAAGCTACTGTGAGCTTGTGCTATGATGGCATTAGAGCATTAAATGTCAGAAGCAGCAAGAACGGATGTAGTAACATTTATCGTGCAAAATCTCGACTATAAAAGAAAGCAAGTCCGCACTTGCATGGAATGAATTTATTTGATGTCGACTGTCCTTTTTCGAATTCGCAACTGCTTTTTAATCGATACCCACTCACCCGCCCTTTCTTCATAAAGAAGTACCAAAAAGGGCAATTTGACACTCAAGACGATAGAAAAAAAACCGAAATTCGAGGACCTCCTCGTGTGTCCTTTGCCCTCTTATCAATTTGATATCGATCACCAGGGGAACAACACAAAAAAGAAATTGCCGCAAAACAAATAATTTGATGGGATAAAAAATAACGACTCTGATACCCTGCCCTTGAGTCCCCTCTGTCAATCACATCACAACCTCACTTAGGCGATGTCAAGATCTCGCTCCCCCTCCCGGTCCCGGCCGCCATTCTTCCCGTAGACCACAAGTTAATTCTGATTTAATTGATTGCTTGTTTTATTCTCCGACCAATTTCCAATCGCTTTCACAGAGACCACGACTTACACGTCACGGATCGTCAGCGTCCCTTCGAGCGCGGACAATTTTTCACTCACCGCCGCGACCGAAAATTCCCACACTACGGCAGGACGAATGCTCCGGCGCTGCCTGTCGAGTCAACTCTCCCCTAAACCGTCGTGTGATGCAAAGTGAATGTGACTTCGTCCTTAAAACACGAACGCTAGTTGTCAAGAAAAATCAGGAAAAAAATAAAAACACAATCGCAGGTGGCTCAGCTCAATTGGTGCGCTGCGCTGTGCGTTCGGATGCATGTGTTCCACAAAAACGATTTTCCTGCCGGTAATTCCACATTTCCGGGTCGCTGGGGTTATTCGTGAGAGGGCTGTGTGTGCGTTACTGGTCCCCAGAAGTTTCAAATCAGGGGTGTGACAGACTCACAAACAACACGACTTCCTTCGGAGAAATTAATTTCGAACGTCGAACACGATTACGGCACAGAGCTGGGAGATGCGAGCGGCTTAATTAGTCGTTCCCCGTCTTATCGCCCCCGGCCTGGGGGAAGAGGGGAGCAATTTTTCAATTTCCTTATCAGTCTCCGGGAATTTTCATGGAACATATTCCGAGGTCAACGGGGTGCGTGATAACGCATGCACACAGCCTCATCTGGGCGCAGAGCAGTGAGCATCCATTACGCAGGGGCCACCTTAATTGGAACCCTTTCCTGTGGCCGGCAAAAAAGACATCAGACATCGGGCAGATGGTCAGCTTCTTCTTGCGGGACAATCCTTTCAACCCCCTTCTCAGCACACTCACCATTGACACACACACATACACGGGCGTACATGCATCCTTTCGGGTCAGGATTATTGATTACGTAAAGTGGACGGAACTAGGTACCCGGGGACCAATGATAAGGTGTTGACCATTAACAAAGCGGCAACGGTCAGCCAGTCCGGCAAAAACCCATTAGGCACACCAGAGGACAATGCGAAGAAAAGGATTATTTTGCCAAGAGAATAATGCGAGCGTCTCCGTGGACGTGTGTGTGTACCTGGATGGACGGAGTGAGTGAGTGTCCATTGTGCTGCATATGTTATTAAAGGATAAATTACTTAGAGGACATTGATCGGGTGTCCAGCCATTTGTCCAGTTTGCGGAGAAGCTCGTGAGAAAATCTTCCACGGCAGATCACTGCGAAAGGGCACATTGTTATGGGTTGGTGCTTCCTTATTGTTTTCTCCTAATGATGTCCAGGATTTGGAAGGAAATTAATGATCGACGGCGACGGGAATGAGACGTTGAATTGGTGTGAAAATGTTTTGTGATCTTGGCGCTGATTAATCGATTTGCTTGACAGAACGATTTCGGGGTATAATTGCTACTGCGCGTTTGAAGATGGGAGTCGAGTTTACGACAGAAGTCGAAGAAATCTGAACTCCGAGACGAAAAATGAATGAAGCAAGAAAGGAGAGGAGATGGGATTTTGCTTTTCTGCTAGGAGAGGGAATTGTGCAACCAAACTGTGAGTTTTCGAATATGTCTCAGAGATTTCTGCAAAGCAAACAAAATTAAGTAATCAAGTGAGTACACTGAATAAGAGTCTCTTCGCTTTCGTTCGTTAAGTTTCGTTCAATTTTGGGGGGTGAATATATTAATTCACGAATTTAAAAATGTCCATCAGTTCCCTGAAGTAGACGGGCAATTGACGGTATTTCGGGTATTTGCTTCGTTCAGCTCTGGCAAAAGCTTGCTTGTTGGTTTTTAAGTTGGATTCCAAAATTAGAAAGAAATTATGGCTAACAATGGGTGGTGTGAATAAAAACTGAGAAAACACTCGGAGTAAAAACACTTGAGTCGAGTATGTTCGTCAAAGGAAATGCTCAATTTGGTGTGAATAAAAATGTTCCTCAAAGCAGGTTCTTATCCTCAATTTGACGTTTAAAAACTCTGCTGGAGAGCTGGCAAATTTATTCGTCAACATTCTTCAAATTCAATTAACAAACGCAAACAAATGCGAATTATTAATTTTCAATCATGTTTTTAAATATAGAAACGCGAAAAATAAAACAATATAATTCACGGCGTTTCGGGGACACACGGGATAATTTCAAGAAACATTACAGATTCGAGTTTCGCAACATGGAATGGTTAACCAATCAGTCCTCTCCGATATTCCTGGAGAAAACCGTGGTGGTGCAATACCAAGCATGGAGAAGATGAAAATATTCCTTTGATACATTGGTGACCCGGGTTTCCAAGTTGGAGTTGGAGAGGACTTTGGCGTTCATTACACCACTGTATCAAAAACGATTTGGCAAGTGTGTTGCTATATGTGCAAAGGCGGATCTGTGGATGAAATTTCCTTCTTCGATCGAGGAATTGCGAGAAGTGAAATTGGCGCTTTAGATTGTACTCATATTGCAATATTAAAGCCTTATTTACATGGCGATGAGTACCTGAATCGGTTTGGCTTTTTTCCAGCAAACGCGGATACAGTTGTTAACACCTGATGAAATCGCCATCGCCCATTCCAGATTTTTTTTGTTTAAGGAATAAGGCTTATACCGTCAAAATATTCCTCCTCCGACGCAGTAATTTCCATTATTTTTATTGTTTTTTACTTTTTTGTCTCTTGAGTCACCTCCTATGCACACTCAACTTCAACGATTGATATCTGAATACATTCCATCTTTATTCACACCAAAACTGAGGTAATACTCAACTGTGAAAATATGTGAGCGGAGAGGATTCGTTAAACTTAACGAAATACATTTTTATTCACGCCAGATGGAGCATTTCCTCCAAAATTCTGAGGAAATGCTCATACTCAGTTTTTATTCACACCACCCAATAAAGGACACTCTTTCGAAGCACTGGCAATGTAACTCTGATAATCACATTTTTCCGTTTCTGATCGTTTATCATGTCGCTCATTTGGGAAACGAAAGTGCCATTAGACATGACACGGCAAGTTGACGCTCCTGGAAATAGTGGTACTATATTTATCAAGTCATACCAACTGATATGATATGCAGACGATTATTGTAGAACACATATTGTAGCATGGTGGAATCTTTTGCAGCAATGGAGTCGAAAGTAAAGAAAGTCGGACTCAAAGTGAATGAAAGTAAATAAAAACAATAAATGAGAATGTCTAGGAACACCAGAGTAAGAAGTGCTCCAAAACATAACCAGCGTCGACTGTAATTTCTAAGGAGTTATATATAATAATAATATGGATGGCGCTACAGCCCGTAGAGGGCCAGGGCCTAGCTTCTCAGCAACCACTCGTGCTGTGCGTGCTATTGTTCTCTCACGATTGGAAGGGACCGGACCTACAGTTTTATGCCGACTCCGAACGGCCAAGTTTGAGAAGCTTTTTCTAGACAGGAAATACTCCTTGAGCATTGTCAGTGACTCGAAAGAGATTTCTAAGGAGTTGAGCATTTTAAATGCCTTATTGTTGTGCTAAGAAACGACAATAGTATGCACTACTCTTTCCAAGACGAAAAAGCTTCTGCAAGCAATTTCGTCCAATAGTAAGGTACGGAAGTGAAGTGTGCTCATTAAGTAACGCTGATAAAATGAATCCAAGAATCGTTGAAAGAACCATTGTCAGAAGAATATATGGCGCTAGACTAGAAAACGAAATATATATACGACGTACAACGATGGAATCAAAGCAATCCTCGAAAAATAAGATACAGTACGGCTCAGCAAAGCACAAAGAATCAGACGGCGTGGCTATTGAAGGATGATCGATGACTCAATAAAGCAAAAAGGCCATTCAAAACCAATTTTGAAGTTGTGAGCGCAAGGAGGACAACCAAAGATCGGATGGATAGATGGTGCGACAGACGACATCCGAAAACGTTCCAAATATGAGAAATACAGCGCTAGATAGAGCAGAATGCATGCAAGTAATGCAGAGGGTAAAATGATGTAACGCCTAAGGAAGAAGAAAGACTTCGCCAATCCATGGACCACTTCGTCTGCTCTTTGTAGCCCGAACCAGTAGCAGAAAATTTCGATGTAATGATTGTCAATTGGCTTTAATTCTTTCACTTGTTCGATTTTGGTGTTATTCAAATAATCTGAACTGGACTCCTCGAATGCACGGAAATACCACAGAAATTGACTCCATGTGGCTTCTATACGCACGATAGTGGCATTTTATTGATCTTGTTGGTCAAACACTCCAGCTCCAAGGACGGATGGTGGCGATTATAAGTTCAGACGAAGAGTGGGATATTGAATCTGAACAAGACTCGGAGGTATCAATGTGATACGTCATAAGAATTACAACTAGAAGTTCTGCTTCGACAGTGTGACGGCTATAAATGAACTTGATGACGAGGCTGAATCTAGCTCATCATATAAAAATTTAGTCTCCCACTATACCTTCGACCCATGCTGTGTCTTGATACCGAACAATTAAGGGTTGAGCACGCGCAAATTATACAAACAAAATCATTTCGCAGATTCCCAATTGGATGGATGCTCGAACTTTGTCTAGGCCGGCTTTGAACACAGATTTGATTGTCATGAGACCACTGTTGTTCTCACTTAGCAGTGTGCTTCGGTTCAGTCTCATGGCTAAACTTCAACTCACGGAGAGAGTTTCGAAGGCCAATGTATTGCAAAATATTATTATATTGATCCATTGTAGTGCACTTAAGATTGATGTCTTGACTTTTGGGGCCATTAACTTATACGTTTCCATTCGATTGAAGTCTAGTAAGCGTCGCTCATACATGTGAATGTGACTCGTTATTAGAATGCCCCCTTTTATTCTAATGACTAGCAAAAGGAAGAAGCTAGTCGAACGTATATCTCTCCATAACAGACAATCATATTGGTTCCGCGGCCCTGGTGTCCTCTCTTTAGAAGGCTCACTGTACTTACTTCCAGTTTTATCGCCCATTGAAACAATGACCAGAAATTCATGCAATCTTGACGAGAAATGCAAAATATTTAATGATCCGGAAAAGTCTCGAACTCAACTTCTTCACAAGCATTCCCAGTTGGAATTGAATATTTATCGACGACGCCTTCCCCCTAGTTGCATCTGCTGCTTGGTAGAATCACACATAAAATTCAAATATCGACAATTCCTGTCAATTGAAACATTCCGATGGATCACAATAACCCTTGTATAAACATGACCTTTTCGAACGCAATTATGATCCTTTATGCTCACCCCTGTGAAATGCAAATAACCTTCGCCGGACCATCGGACTGCAACTGTGTGCCGCAGTCTTTGGCGCGCAGATTCCGTGTTGACCTAAGATCAGAATCTTC
Source organism: Eristalis arbustorum (assembly GCA_916610145.1). NCBI lineage: Eukaryota > Metazoa > Arthropoda > Insecta > Diptera > Syrphidae > Eristalis > Eristalis arbustorum. Next base: position 113,261,109 of record OU744316.1, read on the forward strand.
GACTGTGCATCCTTTCGCATCGCTCATTCTCACCCCAGAGATGCGCACGCCAGTGTTTGCTCGTAGGGAAATTCGTTTGCCAAGAAACGAAGATGCAAATGACATTCGACTAGGGGATGGCCGGATGCATTGTAAGGGGTGGCGAAATACACGCGCTCTCAACAAAGGTACACTGTTGACCTTTACGATGTCCAGCTGCCCGCCGAAGGTGACGGTCAGGCACATCGATCTCAAAAGACGCTCGTCCTCCCTCCGAAAGTGAGAGAAGCGTCATTAATTTTATTTCTCCTTCTTGCGCCTGACTTCGCAAACAATTTGGCATTGAAGGATGGTGTTGTGCTGTGTCGCCGGCGTTTCACGATGGACAATCCCTGGATCCTTGCGTGCGTGGAAGCGGTAGATTGAAAAATTATGGTAAACACCACATCCCGGGATGCGGATAGCTGCGCCCAGGCAAAGGGTTGCGAGAGACGACGTAAAAAGCGAAAACAAAAACTCCTCGACTCCTCGAAGAGATAGATCCTTTTCTCTACGGGATATTCTTTACGATTTGTGTACTCAACACACACGCAGGCAAGGGTGAAGAATTGACCATTAAAGGGATTGCCGTGGATTTTTATCTCAGCTCTTTGGTTTGTGCTCTTATCGAGGGATAACAGAGCTTAGCCGGCTGCCGGGTGTTGGAGGGAATCGCACAAAGACTTCTGGTTGGCAAAAAAAAAAACGGAATATCCACAACCAGTGTCCGATATTAAACAGCAGGATGTGCGAAAATCTGATGTGGGACTTAAGATTGACATGTGATGTGTGCTTGGGTGTGGTTTTCCGCTTGTAATCCTTTAACTACCTGCGGAGGAGGTGGTCGAGGCAGTTACGGTAATCAGATTGTCACATAAGTTTTGGAATCAAACGTGAAAGGGTTGAAACGATGCCGAAGGGGGTGGTGTTTATGTGAGGAATTGACGGGTTGAATGTGGGGTTGCATTGACGGAGGTGGTTGGGTGGTGTAAGTAGGCAGCTCTTTGACGAGTTATCGGGCTATCAATTGGTTTCTTCTGTCAATGTTGAGGATTTGGTGGATTTTAATAAATTCGATAGAGCAGCGTTCGCAAATTAAACGGCTGTGTAAAATAAATATTATTTGCTAGCGACATTTGGTTTGTTTATAAGCATAGAAGTGTTAATATCAGGATATGAGGATAATCAAACGTCGGTTGGTGACCGTCCGACTGATTTATTTAATATTTTATCTAAATTTGCCTGGTGCAACGAAATAATCTCGTATTACCACGAAGATCTCGTTGATTCCACTCCGCCAATGCTCAGTTTACTGAAAATGTGCAACTCAGGATTCGTGTCAGGTCAGACCAAATCTTTAGATGTGAGTTCCATTGTTATTGAATTATGATCAGCGCCCTAAGAGTTGGCCTATACCGTCTGATCAGGTTGTATAATCAACATCGATTAAGAGTACTTTAGCTGATTCAAAACATTGTGCGATTCGTTTTCATTCATTCGTTTCAGGCCTGAAGGAATTTGCTTCGAAATTAAACATAGATGACAGACCCTCGCCCAGAGCGGCGTTTCTAGCGAGTTCGTATGGAATGTTATAGTGTCTCGACTCCCATATGAGGCTGCAGCTCAGAGTTCTTGATCACCGCTTGTCAACCAGAAAAATATAGCGATGCCCCATACATTAGTCAGAAGTTACTATCGGCATACGTAACCTAATATGGACTGGGTTTGATTAAAGGCTGAAGGTAATCTGCTATAGGGCCCTCATCCGGCCAATTATGGCGTACTGTTGTCCATTGTGGTTCAATGTGAATCCTTCTCAGATGGAAAAGATGAGGCTATTGGAGAGATAGTGTCTCCGGTGGTAAGTAGAACTATCCCAACGAGGTTCTGGACAATGATGCAAACTTGAACAGGATTAAGAATTTTACTATTAAGCTGACGGGAAGCCATATTTTACGAGCTATGACGTCGCCCAACAGTCTGATCTTTTGGGCTTACTACCCCAACGTTATGTACCATGAGAGAGTGTGCCTTATCGGCATTATTCCTCCCGAGGCGTCCCTAAATCTCAACACAATTGGCCTTACATAGGATCCACACGGATGTCCGTGTCGCACGCCGAACAATGGACAGGCGACTCCAATATGAACGGGATTTCGCTCGCAACCACAAGGATCTCGTCCTCGTAGCTCCAGTAGAGCGATCTCTACTCGAGACAGGAGAGAGTCTGCCAAAGAACGGCAATTTTACTGGTGGTTACACCAAAACCAGTGCCCGTCGCCGCTGGCTTTTCTAAATGACGCTGTAGTTGACCATGCCAGCTGTAAGGAAAAATTACCCAAAACAAATTTAAAAAAGTTGCACCGCGGCGTATGTATTATATATGTTATGTATGGTACATGACATATACCATACGTCCTGGTGCAAGCGTTCGTATGGTTACGGACGTAGTTAGGATTCTTAAGGTTTAATGTTAGTTTAAGTCAGTTTAAGTACAGTGTATCCATTAAGACAAAAAAAAAAAAACATAAGCCGAAAGGCATAGTACAAATCATGATTAGAATAGCTTAGAGTACCCATATAGGGTCAGTAGGTTATGTGTATTATATGTATTATTGTTAAGTTAGTTAAGCATTTATGTCTAGCATGTTTTAGGGAGAGTCATTCTTTTTCGAAGGAATTGGACATCTCCTTAAAGCCAAAAAGACTGACTGACAATATATGTGCTAGAAAGTGAAATCTATGCATATTGACTTAGCATTAGCTAGCTCATCTCATGCGCATTTCCCTTGATATATTCACATTTTTGTATCAGACCTGTCATGTTTGAATTTTGTTCTTATATACTCTCAGTAGGTTTTAGTGGATACCAACATTGCCACCACCATTCATTACATTGCAGTCCATCTTAAGCAGAGACCGAGTAAAAGTGTAGTCCAAGTATGAGTTAACAGCACAAATGTTGCAACCTCAAGCTTAATCCAATACTCGTTCAAGAACCCCAAGCAAAAACATCCAGTCAACAGTTGGGAAACTGTCACCATCCAAATGACAAACCATATAGCAGCGTACTGCAGAACTAAACAGCAGCTTCCACTTAAAGAAAAAAATAACATCCGCTGCTCATATTCTTAACTTCCAACAGTTCGTCATCACCCTTCTGCAGCTCATCCTCGAACACCCGCAGTAATGCCGAAGCCAGCTTTTCTTCACATCTGAAGTTGCAATGTAAATAACCGCGATTTCAATTTCAAATTCGGTTCTTATAATACACAAGCACAATACACTGGACGGGCGTCCTACTTAAAATTAAAAATTGTTTTTTTTTTTTTTTGCGGAAAAAGCATAACTTATACTTTCAGGAGGACGTTAGAAATGATCCTGTGAAGTATAGTCTTAAATTGAAAGTATCTTACATTCATCTTCAATTCATTTCTTAAAGTTCAGTACTTTCCGATTGCATGGAAATTAGCAAAAGTAGTTGCAATACCCAAAGTAGGCAAACCCTTCGACGGAATTGAGAGTTATAGACCAATTAGCCTACTAAATAGCTTAAGTAAAATTTTTGAAAACATTTTAAAAGAAAAGCTACTATCCTTTATCGATGCTCACAAGATTTACCCAAACCAGCAATTTGGCTTCAGGCGACATCATGGTACTTCACACCAAGTTCTACGGATATGCAATATCATAAAAACTAATCGTGCAGTAGGAAAATCTACAGGTATGGTCTTGCTCGATATCGAAAAAGCGTTCGATTCTGTATGGCACGACGGACTCATATACAAAATGTTACAGTTTAATTTTCCTATGTTTCTATGTAAAATCGTTAAAAGTTTTGTCACAGATCGATACTTTAAAGTACATGTTAAGAGTGGTATTTCTAATCTCGTTAGTGTCATTGCTGGTGTTCCTCAAGGCTCAGTCCTTTGTCCAGTTCTGTATAATTTGTTTACGTCTGACTTTCCTACTCTCCCTTACTGTGATACAGCCATATATGCTGATGATACACCAATTTTGTCTTCGCATGAGTTCAGTCTCAATATTGAGACAAACTTAATAAATGCGGTTGAATTGTTACTCGAGTTTTTTTCAAAATGGAAAATAAAAATTAATGTTGATAAGATTCAAGCTATCTTTTTTAGCAGAAAAAGAAAGTCTTGCTTCCTACCTTCAAATAACCTAAATATCTTAGGGAACATAATATTTTGGCAAAATTCCGTGAAATATCTAGGCATATATCTTGATAAAAAACTGACTTTTAACGAACACCACTCACAAGTTCTTAAAAAGTGTAACATTGCTTTAAGAACATTATACCCTTTTACAAACAGAAGGATACTTATATTCAAAGCTATATTCCAAGCAATTCTTCTGTATGGGTGCCAAGTCTGGGGAAATTGTGCTAAGTGCTACATAAAAAAAATAACAAATAGCACAGAACAAAATCTTAAAAATGATGCTGAATCTTCCTTGGCATCGATCTACTATAAACTTACATTATAAGGCTAATGTTGAATTGATCTCTAACAAAATACATAGGCTCTCTGAATCATTCAAAGTCAAATGCGGCATCCCTGATAATCCTCTTATAAACGAGCTCTTTACCTAATTTTAAGTAATGGAATGTTTCGTTTACTCTTGCAATGTGTGTTTGAATATCCTGTTGTAGTTTTGTAATAATGTTTAATGTATATATATATATGTATTGGCTTATGTACTGGTTATTGATTTATTTAATTACTTATTTATTTTTTGTATATTTGTATTCTTTATTATTTATATATATTTACTTATTTATTTATTATGTACATATTTATTTATTTATTTACTATTTGCATATTTAAATTATTTATAATTTATATTTATTTATTTATTTATTTTTATTTTTTTTTTGTATGAGGTTTTTCTTTTTCGTTGTTTCCTCAATTTATATATATATATATATATATATATATATCGGTCAAGAAAAAACACTTTACATGTTAAAACACTCTTTTTCAGTAGTAAGATTACATTGTGTTAATCATATCTCTGTGCAAATAATGTAAATTGTGCGATAACTAAATGTAATTTTGAAACGAAATAAACGTGTCTATCTATCTATTTGAAATCAATGCAACTAATTGTGCGCTGGCAACAAAGATAGGTTATATGTGAGAGAAAGGAAATAGCAAAGGAGGCTTGCCTCTATCCATATATTATCTTGAAAACGATCTCCAAAGTTGTATTGCAAAATGGTAGATTCAGGCATTAGTCGTCGAGTTTCGAATTCGAAGTGTTTATTTGCCCAATTTTTGCATTATCATCACTTTTCCAAACACAAACCAACCTCTACGTCCACCTGATTTTGATATCAGGCGACCAAGCGTCCTAGAGAGAGTATCTTTTTTGTATCAGACATGATATACATGAGCTAACACAATTTAATCTTCAAAAGAAAACCATATATTTTTACTTTAATATACTTAAACGTATTTATAGTCAACTGCACTTTAAGGGTTTAACACCGAACTAGTTATAAGCAACTTTAAACTTAAAAGCATGCTTTAACTTTTCTTCGAAACTAGTATCTACTTTACAACGTGCGTACGTACCTATAAGTAATTTAAGTCAAACACTCCTAAAAACGACAGTTCGGATAAACAAATTTATTCTGCCCATTTGACAGATGAAAACAAACGATTTTATTTCAGACAAAGCGATAAAAGGGAGCAGAATTGGGATGTTATGAAAAAAGAAATAGTGCGACAGTTGATCGAGCTGAACTTGCAGATAATCGAGAACAAGGCCAACGACTTGCGAATGGTTGGCAAAAAGAAAGGTCTCTGGAGGGCAATCAGAATCAGCATGTTTGCTGCTGGATATACAGGAAGCACTGATAAAATCAGGCAGCAAGTTACAAGCATGAAGATAACTGCAAAGACAGCGAAACAACTACTACGAAGGCTATTAAAGCGGGAGTAGTTGCCGATGATACAGGTCTTTTGGTATAGGCAATGATACGCTATCAATTAGAAGACGATGCGATTTTAATTGATAGTAATGGCCCGAGCCAGTCAATTTCCATTGCTGCCGGGAAATATCCAGTCACCCTTACGAGCATTAGGGCGTTCCATTGCGTTGTCACAATCGGAGTATTTCCACCTAATGCGAGCCTATAGGCCATGAATGGCAGTACTTTGGCATCAGCAGCACAATCAACTGTGGCAGCAATCCATCTACTCCCACACTTGCTCTGGCAAAATATGTGCTGAAGAGGTAACGCAATTCCCCAAAAAACCTGTAACTAAGTGCAGGTAATGTACACACGTAAAATTCATATTCATGAGTCAAATTCCCAAGCAGCTACAGTTCATTTGTTGGATGTGCGTCATGAAGAAGAGCTTCTATATAATGTTAACGGCCCCACCTCTTTCGAGTCACTGACAATACTCAAAGAGTGTCTCTGTCTAGAAAAAGCTTCTCAAACTTGGCCGTTCTGATTTGGCATAAAACTGCAGGTTCCTTCCACTCGTGATAAAACAATAGCACGCTCAACACGAGTGGTTCCTCTACGGGCCAATCCCTCTCTGCCAAAAGCAGTCCGCTCGTTTCCAAAAACTTGATTGATGTTCTAATTACTTGCAGTCGAAGAGGCACTCGAGTGAACAAAAAGTGCCCAGCTCACTCACTTCAATTTTCCGTCACGAAATTCCATACGGATATGTTTCCATCCAATTCCAATAAAAGTAACATAATTACTGGGCCGCACACACTCCCTCCCTCCGTCAAATCAGGAAGACGTAATCAAATTCAATTCATAACTCTTTGACGATCTATTAACTCGGTTCGAATTACCAGCCCGAACCCAACCATCGGCGGGCACGTCATTGACACCGTCATCGATGGCAACACAGGTAGCTCTTCAAGGCGACTACGTAAGCCGATACCTCGTCCGTGTGGTCACAGATGAGTGCGTTCGTGACTTCAGCTTATCGAAGCCCTTCGATCGGCGTTCGTCACAAATCGAGCAAAGGGTTCGAAATTCGAATCGAATGGGCAACCCCTCTCGCGAATCTGACGAGTCAAACATGTCACTTCGGTCCCTAAACTGAATCCCTGTTCGGCAGTTCGCAGGTGTTGCTTGGCTCTTTTGTCTTATGGTAACCTCCCCCCCACACTGGTGCACTAATTTGATTTCGTGCCGATAAGGAGTGTACGGCTCTCCGAAAAGGATTTCTCAGGATTCCCGGCCGCTCAGTGGCAGCGGAAGTCAATTTCCCGGTAGCGGCATGCAGACGAGGTGAGACACATAAATAAAAGGCAATAACTGCGGTAATTGATAGTTTGTCGTTCGTTTCGTGTTATCCCTTAAGTAGGGACTCCACCGCAGCCGTGCGAGTTGTGGGAAGGACAAGACAGGACAGGACAGGAGGAATGAACAGTTTCGAGGACACTTGGCTTTGTTTTTCAGGGGAAGGCGAGTATTTGTATGGAAATTGTGGTGATTATGAATTTTAAACATCGATAATTATGGATTTCGATTAATTGAACGGTTATTGTTGCGAAAGGGTACGGCTGGGAACAGAAATGTTTTGACGATGATTTGGCTTTTATTTCTTTCAGTGGGGCAATGGAAATTGTTGAGTAGGGAAGGAAACAATAAACAATTGCTGTGGGAGCTGGTCTTCGGAGTTATTGGTGACTTGCACGTGTAGTGTCTTAGATACGTTGTACGCAATCAGGGATTGGAGGGGGTGAAGAGCAATAGCACCCTGACCGCTTCTTTGGCTGGACCAGGTTCTGCTAATTTTTTCGAATCCGGTACCTTTGATGAAAATAAATAGGAATACATAAGATGGTTCGGGCTAGAGCCGGCAGCAGAGCGCCGGAGCCTAGCTCCTCAGCAACTACTCGAATTGTCCGTCGTGACCTACAGTTTTGAGTAGACTCCGAACGGTAAAGTTTGAGAGAAGCTTTTTTTTATAAATGCCCTCTTTAAACATTGTCAGTGACTCGAAAGAGGTATAGCCGTCGATTATGGATTCAAACCTAGACGTCGAGGTTCAAGTGCGAAGGAGTCAACGCACAGTGGACGCCACGGTAGCCACCTGAAAATTCGAGTCTCATTGTAAGCCGTTGGATGATATGCGACCGAAGAGGCCCAGTCAGCTACAATTCCTGATTTGGACGCCAAGGTTACTCGCAAATTGGACAAATACTGATCGTTACGCGTTAAGCACTGATCCAAGATCGGACTTTCAGAATAAAATTTGTACAACGTATTTACAACAACATTTACGCGAAATTAAACTCAAAAGCTAAATATCAGACACACTTCCTTCAGGCCATAATGTGGGCTTATATGCACATTTTAAAAAGACGTGTCTTAACTAATCACTCGGTACTAGCTGTAGATGTAACTTCGCTTCACCTTGGGGACAGAGGATGCCGCGGATCTCTTTTACTGCACATGCGCATATAAAACCCGGGATGTCGCAGCTTTGGGAAACTTCTGTTAGTCAAGACAGCTTCCAGTATGATATCAATGTTTGCAGATGCCACTATCACGCGGCAATTTCGGCAAAGATATCGGGACCGAGCTGGTCGCATGGTGCCGCAATACAAAGCGATGTTTTCGAGACCTAGTATTCGATAACTTTATGCTGGATCCTTGACCATAGGACATATTTGGCAATGAGGCTGAGGATAAACTTGCCATGAAATGGACCGAAATTTACTCTTACAGAGCAATCCTGATCCTGGTGCTTGGTGAAGGTGCTACAGAAAGCAATCCGACCAGCTGCGACCCAACTTGCTAGTTCTTCAGACAATGTTCATAGCAACTGTAGTTATTTAGCCTTATTTAGCCAGGCATTTGACAAAATCTCACACCGAGTCATTATGTTCAAATTGACAACCCTAAGTATTCAACACCATTTCTTTAAATGGATCAAATCATGTCTCCATAACAGACGATCTGGACTTAAGGGAATATTCTCTGTGTACAAACCTATCAAGGTCACTTCGGTTGTACCACAAGGTAGCCACCTCGGTCCATAACGATTAATGATGTTGACCGTATTATTCTTGAATCATATCTTTCTATCTTCGCCGATGACATGACAATCTATTCGTTCATCTACTGTCACTTCCTACGCTCTACAGGATTATCTAAATAAATTCTGTATCTTGTCAAAATGTCTGCACTGAACTGTTCCCATTGCCTCATCTTTACGCGACTTAGGAGTAATTTGTGATCGTGAGCTCAACTTTGGTTTCCATGTTGATGATGGGTTTGTCGAACGCTGGTCGAAAAAATGCTCGAATCCCTATGTCACACCACCACACGCTGTCTAGCGTTGGTTACTACGCTTCGCTCTTCGCGATCTTGCCTGGACTGACGGAACCAATTTGCCTTACTCTGATCGACTTAAATATATGCATCTCTAGCCACTCGAAAAACGTTGCGTAGCTGCCGATCTGCTCAGTTTATTACTCGAAGCACAGACTGCCCGGCAATTCTTGAATTGGTGTCTCTTAATCTTAAGCCCCGTTTCCGCATCAGACCACATAGGACTAGCTACGGCCTCAGCCCACCGTTGTCAAAAATGTTATGTTTGGCTATGGGGTCTCTTTTGATTTCCATCTCAGCAAAACTCACTTCGTAACATTCAGCCTTCCTAACCTAGTTCCTGGTCTTTCCCCTTCTACCATCTAGGTTAAATTAAGTTTAAGATCGTCGATTGTATTGAGCTTAATAAAATGGGCTTGTTGCCGCCACTACATATACGTATGGTGGCAATACCGTCTGGGATTGACCTGGGCTTGAACCAGCAAGCGTTTCTTCTTCTTCTTTATATGGCGCTACAGTCCGGGGTGAACCTGGGCCTCCACCAGCATGCCTCTCTATCTAGCCCGGTCTTATGCTAGTTCCTTCCAGCCACGCACGTTCAACATATCCAGGTCCCCTTCTAGCTGCGTGCGGCACCGTAGGCGTGGTTGTCCTTTACCGCGTTGTCCCTTGGGGTTGGAGTCGAAGACTTTCCGGGCCGAAGCATTGGTGTCCATTCTCTCGACGTGACCTAGCCATCTGATACGAGAGATTGGAATTCGTTCGACTAGGTCGATGTTACGATGGCTCCTCCTACATACACCATCCTTACATACAGAACCGAAGATAATACGGAGGACTTTTCTCTGGAAGCGAGCAAGAATATCCGCTTTAGTTAGTGTCTATGCTTCTGCGCCATAAAGCAGGACTGGGACTATCAAGGTCTTATACAGGGATATCTCGGTGCTTCGAGAGATGGCTTTATTCCTCTGTGGCCTTCCGAGTGCGAAAATTCAGCGATTGGAGAGCGTGATCCTCCTCCACCAAGGAAGATCTTGACGTCAAAGCGAGGCCATTGCTCGTAAGTTTTGTCAAGGAGCTCGTTGAAGCAGTATTTGGTTGCGTCATCCTCCGTCGGGGCGTGCACACATATGAGGCTTATGTTGGCAAGCGATTGCACTCACCTCCTTATCTAGCTACCTGCCTTCAGCTTCCCAAGTATAGTTGGATGGGTTCCCTTTCCATTTGCCCCACTCATCGTCTATGCAGACGAGAGCGAAAATCAACTGAATGCTATTCCTTTCAAAGCAGCCAAGAGCAACTTCGCCCGCTTTTGACAACGTCCATGCTTCAGCGCCACTTGGGACAAACAAAGTCCTTGTGGAGGGTTACCTTGGTTGTTCGAAAGAGGGCTTTATTTAGCAATTGCTTTCTTATTCGTTATTCTATGTTTCATTTCAGCACTGGCGTTGTTGCCTGATACCGCTTCCTACTGTGTCCAGTATGACGTTCTGTCCACGATGTTGGTGTTGGGTGTCCTTCCTCTTTGATAGTCGGAACTTGGTATGGATTCTGAGTGTCTTACCGAAGTTGGAACACAAAGCGTAACTCCTAGTCGAGTTTGACCACTCTCCTGCCGATCGGGTAATTGTTCGACTACTTGAATGAATCAAACTACGTTCCAACGATTTTTAAACAAACCTAAAATCGAGTCTGACTTGCATTGGTTGTGTGATCAACGTCACCAAAGCAGTGTTTCTGACTTCAAACATCTCACTCTGTCAAACTAAGCACTTTCTATCACTGAATCTTGACAAAAGTCAAGGCAAAATGTGGAAATTAGTGGTTATTTGCGATCTCCAATCCATAAAACTCGTCCCCAAGCAGCCGCACATCTGTGGATCGTTGACACACCAAGCACACATTCCGCCACAACTCATCCTCACAAATGTGTATTTTGTCACACGATCTCAGAGTTTAACAACTCACTGACTAACAGCCATTCCACGGCACTAAATCAAAATTCTCGCCAGATCATTTTGGAGCGACTCTCCCTAATGATCCCCCATTCTCCCATTAATTACACTCCAATCGGAAGGAAATAAATTTTCCATTAAATACCCCAGTGTCACATGGAAATCCTATCATCCCCATCGTGTGGATTCCATTCGGTCGACAGCGCTCCTGCGTGCTGACACTCCGGCCCACCTGAGTGCAATTAAGAGACCATCAACGTAATCCGATCGACTTCTATCCAAACAAATACACAACAACGGCAACAACAACGACAAACAATCCACTCAAAGAGTTGGTCGGTAACTTAAGATTTTCCCTCCCTCCAAAAAAATCAAGACGACGACGAGGGCCGGCCGCCACTTGCGCTGAACAAATAGAGCAGCAGCAGCAGCAGCAAAGGACCGACCGAAAGGGGAATAAGTGGAATGACAGAATTTATTGGATGCACGCTGATCGCGCATTGTGTGCCGCCGCACACACGGATACCTCTTTAGCCGGGCGCAGATACAAATTTAGATACATTTGTTCTAATTCTTCAAAAACACAAACGTTTCGAATTGCTTTGTTTTGACAGGCACCCCGTCTCGGTTTCCAGATCGAAAGGGGGAAAGCGCTGGTTTCTTTTTTTTTCACTCTTGGATGCATTTCGAGGAGGGATTCGGCAAAGGAAAGGATTCACTGGTTTTGATTCGGTTTTTGTTTCCCGGAAGAAGGAAACCCTCAGGTGTACGCACGCCGAAACCGCAAAACATCGGGCCAGACCTGGTGTCGACGCGGTCGACAGGAATCTGGTGTGTATCTGGTGCGGTGCCCACTTGTGACATCGAACACGTCCACGACTGACCTGGCTCCGGTGCAGGTAGTTGTGTATCGGAGAGATAAGATTTCACAGCAACCGCATAACTGCGTGCGCCATCGCCGTGCTGTCCCATCGATCCGCACGGCGGCGGGAAATGCGCTCCGAAATCTGTTATCGATACGCGAACGAACAAATTTTCGACTGATCGTTCTCAAGTGTCCTGCCCGGCCCCGTGTGTAAGCCGATACCGGAATGGTACCGAGGAACTAATTAGGCATAAATCGTGTACGCGGCGCAGTGCATCGGTGGGAAAGACGCTCCCAGAGGAATTTCTGGAAGATGACGGTGCTCTGAATAATTTCCACAAGATGCGGAGGTTTTTCATTTTTCGGCGGTTCACTGGCTGCGCATGGATGCCAAGGATGCCGGGGATGCTGAGGATCCTTGGGAAAATCACGGGATAAGTGTTATTTAACCAAAGCCGTGTAAATAAATACGATTGCTGGCTGGTGCGTTGGTGGGATATCCGGGTCAAAGGATCGGCGTTTGCATTGGCAGGTGGAACTGGTTTTATCGTGGAGTGATATTGTGGGAAGCGAAGTCGAAGGAAGTTGGATTAAACAGCGAGGGGGAACGGATACTGTTGCGCGGTGGCGAGGTCCTTGCGTGGGGTATCCGGTTGATGTTGAAGCACTGAATGGAATGAGTGCAGCATGCGATGTCGGACTAGGTTCCCATGACCACACTGCAAACTGTCAACAGTCCATTAAGACTCACCCTCCAATCGAATTGCAACTTCATTACCCACCCCAGATGCATACAGAGTCCTGCAAGAACAAACCAACTCATTGTTGGACAAAAACCCAATTTGCATCACCTTTCTTGAGGAACTCCCTGGAGTGTATCAACACCCATCCCAGAAGGCGCTCCTAAATCTCCTCGGCAAAGGTCATCATCGGGTCCCTGTTCTACATTTCCGCTGCGCCCCGAACGAAGCAGTGTGTATGCAAAAATTCCATCACACGGATGAAGTCAGCAGGATTTATGACCACTCATGCATGCAGTAGCAGTCCCAATGATCTCACAGGCGATCCATGCATGCTTTTGTGTTCGCCCGTTTCGGGGGATTTTTATGGTAAACAATCAGATTTTTGGCAAATTCCCGCCAGCAAAGGGTGTGTTCGCATTCATAAATCGCCGCACAATGACAGTTGTGTAACGACGTTTTCATTTTCGAATTCTCTGCCATGGGTCCGTTTTTTTTTGTCCGGAGGGTGGGTATGTGTTGTATGCTGATGTCGTCGCAGGATAAACTGCAAATGTGTCATTTTTCAAAATTGCTACTGCTGCTGTGACTAATTCCTTAGGTTTTCACTTGGTTTTGGTTTTTTTTCTTAATTAAGTGTGGAATTTTCGGCAGTCACGATGGACAATTCCCGTCGGTTTCGGGACGTTTTAATGACTTTTTGTCGTTGAAATTAATGGGTGTTCGAATGGTGTCCACTGAATGCAAGGACTTCTTTTTTTGTGACATTGAATGCACGATATGGTCGTGGTGGCGTGGTGTGCCATGCATTGCAAGGGGAAGGCCGTCAAGGAGAGGCTACAATCAGTGTGCGTTCGATTGGTAGCTGCGAAGTGAATTTTGTAACAGAACACACTATTTTTTCTACATTCTACTTATCGTACTGTGAAGCCACAAGTTTGAAAGTCTTTGGAAAACTAACGAACTTCTAAATCGTTGGATTATGTGAGGCAGCCTTCGTGTTATAGAAACATATGAAGACTGAACTTCTGGTTTAACGCCGATGTTATCATGGACTCGACATCGGTTGAGTCTAGTCTTGACGACTAGAAGCACTCACAGCGATGAAGAGCAGTTGTAGTCAAGCCTCTGAAGATCAATAAGTCACAGGCCTGACAAGAGTGTAAGGAAGGTTCTTATTCCTAAAATATTGAATATGTTAGGAGTGGCAATGTCTCGCTTACAAGATGCAACTAAATGCCTGCTGACTTCGTGATTAATAATGCCAATCAGTCGTCAAACATTTCCTCAAATTATGCAACAACAGTCGTGTCCAAAATCGATTAACAACAAATTTTAATCTAGTTTTACAAATCCAATGCTTTCCGAATACAAATGCTTTTTTGTTCATCTGCAAGAATCTCGGGAAATATTGGCATGCTCAAGAGTACAAAAATATTGTTTTGTGTTTGTATATGGATGGTAACCGAAAACAACAACAGTGACCCATAGAACGTCTAGAAATTTAGGAGGCAATCTTTGCAAGTAAGTAGGTCTTCTCTTCGGAGGAATCGGTAGATTGATGAAACGAACATTTCGATTTTAATGACAGGCAGGAATCTAGCAACCAGTATGTGCTTATCATGCTCGTGTTGACCCTTCTTTGATGCCACTACACACTTCCCACTGACCACAAGCCTCAAGCGTCACTACCTATACACTAGCCACTTTTACTCATATACCTCTTCTTCCTTTTCTTCTTCTTCTTCTTATGGCGCCGCAGTCCGAAGTAAACCTGGGCCTCAGTCAACAAGCCTTTAATTTCGCACGCCAAGCTGGTTGAGAGGCTTCACCACTTGAGTGCGTCAACGGCTTCATGTTCGTCCTCGTTGTCCACTAGTTCTGAGTCCATGTGTTGTCCATGAGCTCTACATGGCTTAGCCATTTCAGGCGTTGAACCCGTAGACGCCTGGGTAGACTCATGTCGCTGTACAGACCGTACAGTTCGTGGTTGAATCTTCTTCTTCAACGCAAACAGGAGCAAAGATTGAACGCAGAGCAAGCACTCTTAAGACAGTTCAGGTTTCCGTGCCATACAGGAAGACAGGCATGACCAGGGTCTTATACAATGTTAGCTTGGTCTTTCGGGAGTGGGCTCTACTACTCATTTACCTCTTGAACTCATAGACATAGCGGTTGGCAAGAGTTATTCTGCGTTTAATCTCGGTACTGATGTTGTTCGCGCTATTTACTTAGAAGCCAAGGTAGATGAAGTCCTTTACTACCTGGAAGTTGTTGCTGCCTATGGTGACGTTCTGACCGAGTCGTCGATGTTGTGTGTCCTTTCTTGATGACAGCATATACTTTGTTTTGCATTCATTCACCGCTTAACACATTTTTGCCGCTTCCGTCTCAATACAAGCAAACGCTTCATTGACGGCTCGCTGAGTTCGGCCAATCACGTCAATATCGTCCGCGTATGCTAGCAGTTGAACGGACTTCTGGAAGATCGTGCCTCTAGTATTGGCACGTGAGTCTTGCACGACCTTCTCAAGTACAATGTTGAAAAAATCAGATAACAACGCGTCGCCTTTTCTAAATCCTTTCTTGACATTGAAGATCTCGGTGAGATCGTTACCGACCTTGATGGAGCAGCGAGAGTTCTCCATCGTCATGCTGCACAACCTGACGAGTTTGGCAGGAATGTCAAAACTAGACATGGCGTTGTATAGCCCGTCTCTATGCACACTATCATATGCGGCCTTAAGGTGGTTGGTGTCGATCTGCTGGTCTCCTTTCTTGTGGATCGGGCAAACGATACTGAGATTCCACTCATCGGGCATGCCTTCGGACCATATCCTACAGATGAGCTGATGCATGCGCCCAACCTGATCATCTCCAGCTTCTTTAAACAGTTCCGCGGACAATCCATCCGCTCCAGCTGCTTTGTTCGACTTAAGTCTCGATATCGCTTTCTTAACTTCGTCTAGATCGGGGGGACGACATTCTCTCCTATCGTCGTGCATTGCGTGGAGCGGGCTCAAGAGGCAATTGAGTAGTAGAGCCCTCTCTCGAAAGACCAGGCTCACATTATATAAACCTTGATCATCCCTGTCCTGCTGTATCGCGCGGAAGCTTGGACTATCTCAAGAGCGGATGAAGACGCACTTGGTCTCTTCGAGAGTTGTCCTGTTTGCGTTGAAGGTTTCTGGAGAAGAAGATTCAACCACGAACTGTACGGGCTGTACAGCGACATGAGTCTAGTCAGGCGTCTACGGATTCAACGCCTAAGATGGCTAGGCCATGTAGAGCGCATGGACAACACTGCTCCAGCCCGAAGAGTCTTCAACTCCGAACCAGCGGGACAACGCAATAGAGGACGACCACGAACCCGATGGCGCATTCAAGTGAAGAAGGACCTCAACCAACTTGGAGTGCGAAATTGGAAGCAGCTGGCTAAGGATCGTGCCAGCTGGAGAGGATTGTTTACCGAGGCCCAGGTTCACCCCGGACTGTAGCGCCAGACAAAGAAGAAGAAATGCAATGCCCGTGCTGTGTCTTGATCCTGAACAATTAAGTATTAATAACCCCTTGAGTACGCGCAAATATAAAAAGAAAATGGGCTATCCATAAGCCTTAACAAAGCTCCAGCTCAAAGAGCCGTCGACTACAAGCACGCTCCTGTCTAGGGTCCCGCTCCCGACTTGGTGCGAGTAACTAGAGTCAACTTAATAGTGCTCGCCTAAGCGGTGGGCTCGTCATGCCGCAGATCCACCTCGAACTGCACGGCCATTTAAAAGAGAAGAAAGTCGCCGCTTGGAAAACTAAGGACACTCAAATAAAACACCAAAGCTGTGTAAAGGTTGCAAAATTCGTCACTGCGGCCGGCGGCAAATCTAATGGCAAAATATATTCAAGGTCCCTATTGACATCGGCTAAGATATTAAGTCTCAAAATAGTCATGTCGATGAATCTTTGAAGACAACTCCAAGCAAACTCCAGGCAGGCTATTTCCACGATGCGAACACAACACATCAAGTTCTTTTTAGCAAAAGCAACTTGTTAACAGCACTCTACGATGGAGCCAAGCTAGTCAAGCCCAACAAACCCGCATACAATTGTTTGAAAAGACATAGAATAGCAGGAAGCGGGAGCTGTCTCGCCCTGTTTGGGAGGTAGGGGCAATTTAAAAAAAATGATGTAAGAAAGTAGTTAAAAAACAACGGAACACTTACAATAAAGTACTACAGTCGCCTCTCGTTAATTCAAACCTGCGATAATTCGAACCTCTCCATAATTCGAAGTTGTCACGAGTTCCCTGGAAAATCTCTTAATATTTCGAAAAAAATCGATACATATCTTAGCACTTGGTAATTCGAACAAAAAAATCATCGCTACGTAACAAAACGACGAGTTGATTCGAAGTCATAGGCTTCGAACACTCGACGATTCAAAGTTATCAGATTGCACAGAATAGAGGTACATTTTACATCGTTGCAGAGCATTTGTTATTGAAATGAGTAGTTTGCCACACACTTCAGTTTGGGTAGTTTAGTTTCAGTTTTCGTTGGTTACAGATTGAAGGTTGTGTTAAATTATGACTCCTAAAAAGTATAAATGCTTGTCGATTGCTGAAAAGAAGGAGTTTATCGAAAAAGTGGATGAAAGTGGTTTGAAAGTCTTTGAAAACTAACGAACTTCTAAATTCGGATTATGTGAGGCAGACTTCCTGTTTATCGAAAAAGTGGATGGGGTCTTGTTGTTTCACAAAAGAATTTAAAATTCCTCTGAGTGTACTCAATCAACCATAATAAAGCACAAGAGCATAAATCTGCCACTCAAACTACTGAAGTAACAAAAAGAACTACAAAAGGTGAATTTCCTCGTCTGGAAGAGAGCCTGGTCATTTGGCTAAGGCAGTGTAGAGCACAAAAAATGTCTATTAGCGGAAACGTTTTAAAAAAAAAGCAAAACAGTTCGCGTGTACTCTAAACATCAAAAACTTTGCGGCAAGTGAAGGATGGCTTACAAATTTCAAGAACAGAAATGGTCTTGTGTTGAAAACTGTTTGTGGGGAAAGTGGAAGTGTTAGTGATGCAGTTTGCTTAGACTGGCGCGGCATGTTCAAGACTTTGATAGAAAACTATGATGCCCGAGAAATGTTTATACTGATGAAACCGGCCTCTTTTTCAAATGTTTACCGGACAAAACTCTTACTCTCAAAAATGAAAAATGCCACGCCGGAAAACATAGCAAGGAGAGATTGACAGCCTTACTTGCAGCAAATATTGACGGAACGGATAGGATAGGATAGGAAAAGCAATACAGCCGCGATGTTTCAAAGGAGTGAAATCGTTTCCTACTGATTATCTGATATGGCTTCTAACAGTTAATGTGGAGATGAAACGACAAAAGCCAATGTCCAATGTAAAACTCTACTTCTTTCTACCGAATACCACTTCCAAATTGCAACCATTGGACCAAGGCTTCATCCATAATTTTAAGACTTTCTATCGCAAGGAAAATGTTAAGCTCTTTTAAGAATCTCTCGACAATCAGGTAACTGCGAATATCACGGTGCTGACGACTATTTTACTGATTGACAAGGCATGGAGAGCAGTAACGCCAATAACGATTTTCAACTGCTTCAAAAAATCCGGTTTCATAAAAGAAGACAGAAAAAAATCAGCCTGTAATTACTGAAGATGCAGAAGCAGCAGTACTTCCACTGGTTGATATAAGCGGAGTGAGTTTTTATGACTTTGTCCAGGTGGATCAAGATGTTGCTGTCTCGGGACCTCTAACCGATGGCGAAATTTTAACTTCTACAGATACAAATGAAACAAGAAACGAGGATGATACATCACAGTCCTTTGCAGATGCGTCGGTAAAGGAAGCAAGATCAGTAAAGGAAGCCTCATTCGTCACATTACAAAGCTTTTGTCTACAAAAAAACACTAATGAAACAGCATTTCAGGCACTATTTCTGATAAAAAAAAACTTATTGATCAAACTCAGCAAAGTGCTTTGAAGCAAACTCACATTAAAGACTTCTTCCAAAAGACTAATAATTAATTCACATTATGTACAGGTGTACCAGTATGAAGTGAGCGTCAAGATACAATTGTCTCAATAGGGAAAATTTGTTGTGAACGAGCCCTTATTTGTTTGTTTGCTATGACATCTGTGAAAAATATTTAGTATACATCAAGTCATTGAACAGATAAAATCATATTTTTTCATCGTGTTAAAAATGTCGAATTTTGTACCAGAAAGTGATGAATTGCGGCAAGCATTCATTTTTTGTTTTCACTTGAGGAAAAGTGCTGCAGAGTCGCATCGAATGCTTGTCGAGGCATATGGTGATCATGCTCTATCAGAAGCAACATGCAAAAGATGGTTTCCACGGTTCAGAAATAATGATTTTGATGTGAGAAATGAAGAACGTGGAAGACCACCAAAAAATTTTGTAGAAGCCGAATTGCAAACGATATTGGATGGAGATGACACTTTGAGTCAAAAGCAAATGGCAGCAATGGTTAATGTTGCACAACAAACAATTTCTGACCGTTTTTACTTTCCCATTAATAATTAGTGTCTTATTTTCAAAAAAAACCTCATTTCATACCGGTACACGGAACCTCTAACCATTTCATCTTGTTAAAAAATTAGTAGCAAATAACAATTGATTATTACAAATAATTCGAATTTTCATATTTTTTCTCTCGACACTTTCGAATCAATCATTTCATTCATATTTCAAACTTTTTGGGGTCCCATGAGTTTCGAGTTATCGAGAAGCGACTGTATTTCGGCTTTGAAGGCCTAAGACCAACCTTTCATTCCTGCACTTAAAATACGCTTTCTTACTATTCGCATGTAAGCTCAATTTTGCTTAATGTGCTGCACATGCTTCTTTTAAACTTCCTTTCAAAAAACATTATCAATTCTTGGCGTCAAGGTTATCGTAATCTTCTCGAAAATAGTTTATTTTTCTTCAGTTTTCTACGTTTTTTGGATATATTTTTTTAAAAATTTGTTATTCGAATTCAAGGACATTTTTGTCTGGTTCCTTCAATTTCTCCATCGGCTCTATTGCACAATTGAAAACTGTTCACTCTCTGAGGGAAGATTAACACTCAGTCACTGCCCCTAATTTCTTTGGAACACCAATAAGGACGTTAATCCTGTCACCCAGCCAACTGCTCCACATTCCGTCGCCTATCCCGGCGACAATCTTGTTTCAATTATCTGTACCAGATAAGGTTGTCTTGAAAAAATCCCACAAATGGATACGCAGTCATATCGGATTTCAGTGACACTAAAAAATGTTTACGACCGTGACAGACATTACTCCAAAAAACGCGGAACGCAATTTAAATTCTCTTTGAAGAGCGAATGAGTTTTTTAAGATGCCCACCCTTGCTTGGGAAGACGAAAAAAAGGATAACACATCTCATAAACATGTCAATGAACCTCTCCCAATTGTCGCCCAGTCACACTGTCCCTGGCGTTGTTATCGCTTCATTTCGTTGGCGTCGAATGCAGTAGACACATGCGGTCCTCCCCACCGACGACGCGACGCGGCGCACCGAACGACTCCCGACACAGTGGGTTGAGAGAGTTTAGAAATATTTTAATGACCCGCTCAAGCGCAACCAATGCCCACGGCCCCGTAGGCGTTGAATGGCTAATTAGTCTGCACGTAACTTTTAACGATCACCTATGCGGTCGTCGTCCACCCACCTACTCACTGCCGTCGACCGATGGCCAGCCGCCCCCGCCGCATTTAAATGTGCACTAATAGCGCAGACTGCAGATCGTTGCGGCCGTCTTAGTCACCATCTAACGTTGCTGGGGCAACGCAACGCCTGGGAAATCGATCGTGCGTCGTTTGGCAGCCACTCGAAGTTTTCGGCGGACACAAGGGAACGAAACGTGGCCTCAGCTGCTGGTATTTTTGCGTAAGTGCATGTTTTTAACGACCCACGGTGGAACAACGAGGTCAGGAGGTTAATTTGAAGGAAAAAATGCAAAAAGCCCTCGTAAACGAGTGACGACCGATCCGAAGGCAGAGCCCAGCACCCGGGTGCATTTGAACGAAATGGGAAACCAGTTCGAATGGTGTGAGGAATAGATTTCGGTTTTTGGGAGGTTTTGAATAAAATTTGAAAGGAAATCGGTCGGATTTTCGGCAGCGGAACTGGGAAAACCGGATTCGCTGTGAAGAAGGATCGGTGGGAAATTATTATTTTGGAATGGAACAGTCTGCATTGAATGCTCGAAAGGGCTTGTTAAAGGCGTTGAGTGTGTTCACAAGATCATGCAGTCATTCCAATTAACTCCCCGTCCAAGTTGTTCCTAATTAAACTTCAATTTGCCTTGCAGGCCGCAATTAAACGCCGAACTCTGGCCAATTGGCTGTCAATCCTGCGCTGCGACTCGGCTAATTAGTTCAGCATCCCTGCCAGAGACCTTTGCCATATCAGAGCATAAATTAATTTCAGCAGCAAATCCATCCAATCCCCGCATCGACCGTCGATCGGCCTCGGCACCATTCATCGGATCGGCCCGACCACCATCGCCTCGCTCCGTTGAGTCAACATCAATTGACATTTGCATAATTCCCACGTCCGCGGCTAATCCCAATTGCGGGCCAGTTTAATTAGGCACAACCGCCACCGCAGCAGCCACCACGGACCACCCAAGACTGTGCGCCGCGATGTGGGACACTGGAGCAGTGGAACCCTATGAGCCGCGCTCAGAAATCCCTTCAATCAGTTGTATTCGCAAATGCAATCAAACCGGAATGACTTTATTTGATCAACTTCAATTAATGGCGGTGGTGAGCGGTGGCATTTCTAGACGCGCAACAGGGCTGTGTGCCACCGTTCAGGCGGCGAAGGGTGGATGTGTTGCGGATGATGATGTGTGCCCATTGTATCAAACCACGGTGCGATCTCGCATCCTAATTCTGCCTGGTGGCTGATGTCACTGGGTCTCAGTGCGCGCTGATGGAAACGGAGGGCAACATGTTGCACCCCTTTTCTGTGGGGTCGACTTGTGGTTAGAGATGGATGCCACCCGCTAAGTAGACTGTCGAAGAAATTTCAATTTACGACGCTCATGACTACGTCGTGGACAGTCATTATGGGACCGATGCGGAGGCGTTGTCGTTTTCGTTGTCTTGCTGTCAATCTATTCAGTTCCGCTGATTCAGAGAGCACACTGTGATTAATGGAAGGGCTGAGTTCGACAGCGAAATTGAGACACAGAATGTCATTCGGCGATGTGGAAGACATGTCTGACAAGTCTGCAGGAACTCCATCAATTGGGTGTGATTAGAGGTGCTGCCTATGCGCAGCTTTAGTTTTATTTCAGAAGATTAAGCAGACAATTGGAGAACGCAATTCTATCGCGGGCGCAGTGTCACGGAAACACTCACTCATACCAAAGTCCGCTACGTTTCAGAGTCATCATCAAATCGATTTTGATTTTAGCAGAAATGAAGGCAGTGGACCGAAGTCCAGACTTTTGTTAATTTCTGGAATGGAAGTTCAATCATTGCAACTTTAATTGTTTGCTAGGAATGTGCAGATAAAGGGTGGTTAAATTTTAAAGTTGAATGTGAACCACACCTAAACGTAAATTTGTTTTCTGCATGTCTTTCGACATTTCTCAATTTCAGACTAACTCAATCCGAACCATGGAAAGATACACACTCGAGCAACGCGTTAAAGTTATTCAGGCTTATTTTGAAAATGAACGTTCAAATCAAAATGCATATCAAGCACTTCGTGATTTTTTCGGTCAATTTAATCGTCGAAATGTGCGTACAATCGGAAACGTTTTTTTTTTTTTTTTGTTGTTCAGCAGGGCTTCGGTCTCCAGTTCGTGATTCGGCCTACGAACCTCGCTTTCACCTTCCCTTGGAGATCCTCAATCACGAAGAATTCATTCTCTAGCACTGCCCCATCTGGATCGATGCCTACTACGCACACAAATATGTGTGAATCTAATGTGGTCCTGGTCTTACGCAGCACAGCGAGCCCAAATTCATGTGAGACCAATGTGGTCATATGTTGCACTCTCAGTGTTCTAACGCAAGATAAATATTCGACTCAAAGGACCGATATTCAAATTTGGCCAATTTCTACAGTTTGAACAAATCCATACTACAGTGTTTCGTGTCCCACTTTGGTCCCTCGCAGACCTTAACACGTTGAGGACGGCGCGGTTTTTAGCATTAAGCAACATCTGACGGCAGCAACAATCGAACATTGCTTTATCTGGCGGCGCTTGTCAAAAAATGTTTGTTTTGCATAAGAAAACGAAAACAACAAATTTGCAAAAAAAAATGTACGCATCAACATCGTGTTGCTTTTGTTGTCGCGTTATTTCTTAGTTATTTCCTGATTTTATGATTCTGTAAATGTAAAGCTGAATAATTTTTCAGTCAGAAAAAATCAATAATAGATAGTGGACTGCTGCTAAATTATAACTTTTTTTTTGGACGCAGGAATTTTAATTGTTTTAAAAGTTAATTTTTTGGTAAACAGAATTAATACACTTAGCCAGTAAATTTTTTAATTAATTAGAATTTTCACACCCTATATTATGTATGAAATCGATTGATCAGACGAGTCAATAACTAGATTCCGCAATAGAGGATCAAGACAGAGGATACTTTCATCTTCTTCAGATGATATAAACAATGAAAGTTGTGATTTGGAAGAAAAAAATTTAAACTCTACATCAAAAGGCCATGCACACGACATAGTAATGCGATTGATGGATGGATTGCTATTTCAAGGACGCACTTTGTATACAGATAGTTACTATACAAGTGTGCCTTTAGCTGAAGAGCTTTTAGCTAAAGCAACCAATATATGTGGTACCGTAAAAGTAAATAGAAAATGTTTGCCACCAGAAGCAAAACTAAAACAAAAACTTGTTTAAAGACGAACAAATCATCTGGCTTTGATGGGCTAAAGAATGTATACCTGAGACATCTCCCTAAAAAATGCGTTCAATTTCTTCAAAACTTGTTTAATAGCAGCAATATTATTTCAAGATCAGTTATTTCCCTGTAGATTGGAAATCTGCCAAAGTTATCCCAATCCTGAAACCGGGTAAAAATGCTAGTTTGCCAAACAGTTACAGACCGATAAGTTTACTTAGCTCCTTAAGCAAATGCTTCGAGAAAGTAGTTAAAATAAATTAGTGACATACATGAATTCACAACATATCCTGCCTCCTGAGCAATTTGGATTCAGGGTACACCATAACACTACCCAACAAGTTCATCGTATCTCGAATCACATTAAGAGAAACTTCATTGAAGGTAAAAGTACAGGTATGGTATTACTTGACGTTGAGAAAGCGTTTGATACAGTTTGGCATAATGGTCTGCTGCATATGCTTATGTCTTATAATTTTCCTGTTTACCTAGTCAAGATCATACAATCATTTTTATCTGAACGTTATTTTAAGGTGTCCGTCAATAACCACTTTTCAAGCGACTACTCAATCGTTGCAGGTGTTCCTCAAGGATCTGTGCTTGCGCCGGTCTTCTTCATTATTTATACGTCTGACTTCCCAGTACTTAATAATTGTCAATCTGCTATGTTTGCTGATGATACCTGCATTCTCTCATCAAATGCCCTTGGTTCCAACATTGTAACCAATTTGCAGTCTGCTTTGAATGATGTACTATCGTATCTCAATAACAATAAGATTAAAATAAATGCTTCAAAGACTCAGACTGTCTTTTTTACTAGAAAAAGAAAAGCCTGCTTCTTACCAAGCAACAATCTTCAAATTAACGGAACTCAGACTGAATGGAAAGACAGTGCCAAGTATCTTGGGGTTCACCTGTATAAAACATTAACATTTGGCTTACATATCCAGCAAACGATTTGTAAGATAAATACTAACATTAAAATTCTATATCCGCTTATAAATCGCAAATCAAAGCTGAGTATTGATAATAAATTAATAATTTTCAAGGCAGTATTCCAAGCAATAATGTTCTACGGATGCCCCGTTTGGGGATATTGTGCAATCAGCCACATACGCAAACTGCAAATAAGCCAAAATAAACTTTTGAAAATGATTTTTGATCTCCCATGGCATTTCTCTACTGAAGAACTGCATTTGTTGGCAAATATTGATTAAGTTCAAACTAGAATCTCAAAACTATCAAATCACTACAACATGTCGTGTAGTTTGTCTGAAAATCCTTTGATTTCCAATCTAGCCTCATAATCATTTTAATACATCTATAATTATTATTATCAATTTTGTTATGTGTTATTCTTTCTGCGCTGCAGAAGATACATATGTTCAGAGTTCAAGGAGCTAGAAAGAAGGAATCATACATACGCCTGGCACAAGGCATGAGACTGAGAAGCTCTTGAGTCAGTATAACTGCCGGAGGTTCGAGGCATGTATAAAAATCGGCAAAACATCCTTCGCATTATAACAGATTACTAGAAACTTAGGCAGTACTTAAAGAAACTGGAGGTATTAGAAGATGGTCGAGAGTCTAATAAAATTCTAAGCCACTCCTTGAGATTTTGTGCGACCCTTGATAAAGATATCTGGACAAGCATGTACTAACAGAGGAAGAAATGAAGTCGCAAATGGATATTCAAGTAATTAAAGTGATCTACTGCCACTAGGCTTGTACTACCAATACTCTTAGTCTAGACTCTGGACCAGACACCTTCAGTGGGAATCTGAAGTAGCAATTTAGAAATAAACTTATGGAACAATTTTTCCACCGTGGTAGGGTGGTAAGATTCATCTTACACCTCAGCTATTCTTTGTTTCTTTTACTCTACACAGATTTGGATCAAAACCTTTCACGTCCCGGAGTCGCACAAGCCCACCGCCATAATAGACCAGATAAACTCCCAGGCATCCAGATATATCTCCACCACACCCGCATTGACACTTCCACTGGGGGACCAGCCAACCTCAAGCGACCTAAGCGGGTCTCATAGGCTTGTTCCTGATCGCCCTTGTCACCAGACTATGGGCTCTTGGTCAAGCTACTAGTAGCATGCCATAACATCAAAGGACTGGTCCCCAATGTAATAAAATGTGATGTGACTGACTATGCCGGATCTATATAAGAAGAAGGTACATTCCATTTATTCCTAGCGCTGGAGTAGGTTTATTTCCCTAAGCCAGTAGCTCAGTTCTGTCCTGGTCTCTGCAAGCGAAATAAGAGTATATATTCGGAGTCCGCAGAAAACTGTGGGCACCCACCACTCGTGAGAGAACAATAGCACGAACAACACGAGGTTGCTGAGAAGCTAGGCCTTCTAAGGGCTATACCAGCACCCATATTATTATTATAGTAGCTCAGCTTAGGATTTTAGTAGCCTCTTACGACATCCATGTCTTACCTCGGATATATTCTATGACCCCTATCCGAAAGGAGATTTTTAGTTCGTAAGAATTCAACTGTATGCCCTCGTTAGAAACAACTTCTTTGTTGTCTCTGTAATTTTGAATAACTGTAAAAAAGTCTTACAAATTCGTTGATGGACAAGGGATTAATAAGTTGTGAAGTCGGTTATCTCTGTTAGCCGATTTCTGATTTTTAGCCAGACCAGTTTAAACTTAAAAAATTATCTGTTTACACATTAACTGTCGATGCAACGCGGAAATATCTATTGCCATATATAAACGCAACGACCTTGCTCCCAACCGCCAGGAATGACAGATATCTAACATACTGCCTCTAAATTTTCAAAAACAACTGCAACAAACCAAGTGAGCGGTGTGTCTAAATTGAAAAACAGAAATCAATATTACTTTTTTTTTATCGACTCAGATTGGCACCACTGTCCAAGCATATCTAATGTACTGCAGAAAAACAAGTAAGCAATGAGTTTGAATTCAATACTGTCAATCAGACAAAAAATCACTCATCCCTTCAAATAATCTTACTATCTCAGATGAGGAATACATCATTCTTTGACTAGCTCTACTGTCAGCTCTGGGAAAATCAAAATGTCCAACAAAATTGCAGAACTTACGCCAGAGAAACGAAAGGAAATTATGGCTGAATTGCAGCATCAAGTAGCCGTGGCGAATGCTGAAGATTTTATCTCGAGAATGTCCACAAGGTGTTTCGTGCAATGTGTCTCTAAGCCGGGAGCAGCACTCCGTGCCGCCGAAAAGAAATGTGCATGCATGTGCATGGATCGCTTTATGAACTGAACTGAATTCATATAATAATAATAAAAAATTAATTGTGATATATTTTCTTGTAATTTATATTAAGTTCTCAGTAGGAAGGTAGTGTATACCACATCTCTGTAAATTGTGCAATGTAGTTTTTAAGGAAAATGTAAATTTTAAGCTACAATAAACGAAATCTAATCTAAAAACAAAAACGTGCTGATTTTGTGGCTCTTGAAAACTATAAAGGAGTGACATGGACAGACAAAAGGTCAGTCTGCATGTTAACGACCTGCAACAATCATACTTGCCATATTGCTGTGGGAACAAATGGTAAATTAAGACCTGATGCTATTTTTGACTACAATTTTGCCAAAAAAGCCGTTGATCTATCCGACCAACTTGCCTCATATTACGATTCGTTACGCAAGACAATAAAATGGTACAGGAAAATTAGTATAGAGTAACAAGGTATATTCATCAGAAGTGGGGTACTAAGCATTTGGATCTTTTAAAATTTAGAGATTATATTATCGATAGGGTCCTGGATGACATACCCACAGAACAGCAAGCACATAATAGAAGTATATATTTTCTTTAAAAGTATACTGCAACTGCAAGAAAATCGCGGAAACGATGCTGTGAATGTTATCAATCGTTGTCTACTCGGCGAGGCAGGAATTCTTCTTCTTATTTGATTGGCGCTACAGTCCGGGGTGGACCTGGGCCTCAACCAACATGCCTCTGCAGGTCCTTTCCCCCTTTTCCACTGCCAGGACGGTCTCTGTTGCGCTGTCCCGTGATATTTAGGAGGCTGATCCCTCGATAGTTGGCGCAGTCAAAGGGGTCTCCTTTCTTGTGGAGGAATTATGCAGCAAAAAAAAAAAAAGATTTACCAAAGGTGAACCACCACTTTGTCTAAAATGTTTTTTAAAAAATACTCATCAAAAACAATAAATATTTTATGTTAATTCTATTTAATTTTGTTATATATTATTTTCTTTCATTAAAAATATCTTCAATATTTTTCAATAAAAAATTAGTGTTGATGGCAAATAGTTTAATTTTATAAAAAATTAAAATTCAGGACTATAGACATTATGAGCCACCGGTGGTACACGCCGTCTTCAACGTGTTAAGTCCGCAAATATTCACCAACACACGTCTATCCACTTTCCCCAAGTCTTCGGTTGACTTCAAAAAAATCCAATGTCCCTTTATAAACACTTGGACACTCTTTCCCAACAACGGCCATAAGCCGCCTGCCCTAATTACACGCAATAATGTCCCTCCGAACTGACAGCTTCATCCACCCCCGATCGCACGTACCCTGGCTCACCTGCCATTACAACTCGACCGGCAACCGTGTTCGCAAAGATTTATGTGCCATCCTTTCAACACCCACAAAATGACCGTGAAATCAGTTTCGGAAGTCACACAGAAGAACTCAATAAACCGAATTTGGGACTGCCATAAATACACACAAATGGGACGAAGATTACCCGCCCGATGATGGTTCACTTTTGTCCTTAACTAGCAAAACATTGGCGAATAATGAGCAACAAAAACTGTGCCGTCCCACACCCTCGCTCGTGTCCTGCAGTCTGCCGGACAATGAAAGGGACAACACCGATGTCCGAGCACCGGCCACTAGTCCATCAGCCACAGAAGTCAGCCCCGTGTTGCGTAGGATAGTTGTAGTTCTCCGATGAATGGAGCGATGTACACGCACCGCACATGTTCTTGTTTGGCAGATGCCACTGCGGTGAGGCTGGACAAAAGGACTCAGCTCCTCGGTCCGGTGAATGGACGAATGAATGATGTCTCAATTTTTCGTGTCGTGTGGGTGTGTTGTCTTTCAGTTCGGCCGTGTGCATATGCCACGAGCAATAAAGGATTCTTCGACTCTGCTCCTGGGGCCGACGGTGTGCTGGAAGTCAAATAAAAAGGACATGCTCGAGAACAGGGAAACTCTCACGCCCATTAAGAAGTCAGCAGTCGGTAATTCTTAGACGAACGACAAGCCGACGAATTGAAAACGAATTGGTCCCTTCCGGTAGCAGTGGTGGCGGTGGTGGTGGTGGTGGTGCTGGTTGATAGACGGCCACCTTGAATGCGGGTGACTTTTGTGTGAGTTATGAGGTCCTTTTTCGGTGACCTTTCTCGGGCGATAGTTGTGTGGATTTTTCTTCCACTTAATGGGAGGATCGGCAATTAAAGTCAGGATGTAGAACAGAAATGTCAACCGCAATTACTCGTCCTGCATCCTTTTTGTCTTCCGAGGCAGGGGACATTTTTATGTTCAATAATTTACATCAAACTAGACAGATCCGTTCGAGATGGGACGGGATAAGTAAGGAGTTCCTAAGGCGCTCACGGGTTCTAAGAGAGCACCATTTCGTTGCAAGTGCCTCTTCATTTTCTGGGCCACCATTTTGTCAGCCGCTCAGTCAATCCAAACAAGAGCCATTCCTTATCGCAGAAACGTTCCCAGGCTCACCGTCGGCTTATCACCTTCCCACCAAGGAAAACAAAAGACTTAATCTGTTTCCGTGGCAACCGCTCGGATCCCTGAACTTTGCCTTTGTTCTCTACCCATACCCACCAGGGTCCACATCAAACACGCTGTGTATCTCTGAAAGGCAAACATCAGCCATTCCGACAGACCTGAGCGACGTGCTATCTGAAACAATTCCAGATACTGAATTACGCATGTTGCCCCCATTCATCTGGCTTATCGTCACAGGTGAACGCTGCACCATCCATTCATGGATGTATTCTCGGATCTCGCTTATCTGCTGCATTGGCAAACAAGTGGAACAACAGGTTGACTAAGACTCGGTAGCCTGTGCACACCCTTAACGTCGCCCGTTTGTTTGCATTGCTCTCCGCAAACATCGGCCGAACACCACTTGAGCAGTCGGCGGAAGTGGTCTCCCGCAAGTGGGTTCCATTTCTGAAGTGACACGAATTTGGAATCCATCACGGGCTGACTCGGAAGGAAGTGAAAGGTATTTGCATTGCCCCGATCCGAGTCCCGCTGCACCCCCAGACAGGATCTCCGAATGTGCGTTCGCTCGTTCTCACAAGCTGTCATTCGCCATGCCGTCTAGACGCGCCACAGGAATTCCGATGCACGGTTGTTTTTCATAATCGAAGCTGGAATGTGTGTATGAACTTCTCACGATGGCAAGCCACAGACGGGGAGAGGCTGTTCGTGAAATAAAAAAATGACAGATCCCGAGAGCAGGAATGCCTCCAGATGTTGGTTGGAAATAGTTTTTTGTTGGTCCCCTGGGTGACACGACGGTTGGTTTTGTTCTCACCAGCTAATTTGTGATTTTGAGTCATCTCGGTGTTGGGATACATGCGTCGTAGGAGGAGAAGGAGGACGAATATTTATGGACCATTTCGTGACCATTTTCCGGTGATTACATCTTAAGTGAGTCAGACACTATGCCGTTCAGTGCATGGGAGATGATTGATGGTGTTTTATGCAACAGGAGCAAATTATAACGACATTCGCGGGAGATGAATGGGAAGAGCTGCGTTTGCTTAGGGATTCGTATTGGAAGTGGGTGTGCTTTGAATCGTGTTTCCAAAGGAAATTCGATTTTTTGAAAGGTGACCAGCAATTTAGTATAGTCTGTGGTGGCCCGTGGCGTTGCGGGTATGTTCGTTAGCATCCCTTGAATCCGACGTCTAGGTTCGATCCCTGGTCTGTACGAAAACATAAATAATTTTCACAGTCCCAACTCCTTCGGGTCACTGGTAATGCTCACAGAGCATACCCGTCTGGGAAAAGCTTCTCAAACTTGGCCGTTCAGAATTGGCATAAAACTAGTAGGTCCCTTCCGATCGTTACGGACCAATAGTGCGCACAGCAGGAGCAGTTGCTGAGTAGCTAGCCCCTGGCCTTTTGCAGGCTGTAAAGCAACCCAACTGTTATTATAACATCGAACCCAAAGAGGAGCCGCTTTGGACGATAGAGATGACAATCTTACTCGGCTTAAAGATCAATTGGGTTCCGATACAATTTCTATCATTGTCTTCCAAGATACTCCTTCATTATCATCCGGTGGTGCAACAATCAGTTTCCGGTTCCGGTCTTTTACAACAATTTTCTCCATATACCCCGTTTGCTGACCGTGTTTCGTGATTTCTAATCTGCCATATCCCTCCACCACTGAAAGCAAGGTCTGCCTCCTCCTCTGCGATGGACTTACTGGCCACGCTCCTTTTCGCTGATAAGTTCCAACCCACCGGGTCTTACTCGATTACTCATCATTATCAGGCATCCCTAGATGTTCCGAGACAGAGCTGCCTTCCATCGCCCACTGTCCTGAGCACACTGTTTCATCAAGAGTTAGCTGTCTTGCGTCCACGATTACTTGGCCTTCATACCGGACACTCTGTTCTCATCTCCTTTTCGAACCAAGAGGCTCGGTATCGATGACCCTCTTAGCTGGATCGTCGTTGTCCTTGTCCTATGACCGAGTCAGTGCGTCCTACCGAGTTTTGCCTTTCGTACTTTCATATCTTGATGTAGCTCGTAAGTTTCGTTCTTTAGTCTTCTCCTCAATTCACATCTCAGGCGGAACCATATATCCGACGCAGAATGAGGGCATCAAGAATAATCTCTACTTGTTTGCTTGGTGTCACATTACAGCTCCATATAGCCGCACTGGCAAAATGAGGTTTTAATAGAGCAAGATTTTAGTCCTTCGAGTTAGAAGTTTTGAGCCCAATCATTTCGACAAACCGAAGTGCCAAGGGCGGTTCTAAGTCGTCTCCATTGCTAATTTTTGGTGAAATTGGTGACGAAAGTCCCTCTTGCTGACATGCAAGAGTCCTGGACTGTTTACTCTAATTCCGGGTTGAAGAGAAGGCAGGCCAGGCAATCTCGACTGCTCTAACTTTACTTGAAACGTGGGTCATGACCAGATTACATAGATCATTCTGTGATGCCGAATTCTCTCATCGACTTCTACACCGTCAATGCTGTCGATACTCCCCATGCACTTAGCCGCCTTGCATAGTCTAAAGCTTACAACACGCTGATCAATAAACTTTCCTAAGTCATCAGACGCATAAATTGCCACGTAGAAAATACTAGCAAATGTGTTTTTAGTGAAATACAGCTGCGTCGTGGTATATCTTCATGACACTTTATGATACATTCAGCACTATAGAGAAACAGTAATTTACTGGACCACAACTTCCACCCTGAGGCAATTCATGCTTTCATACGTATTTAATGTACAAGTTAAGTGTGGGCCTGCGTTGCTTTTCAGGCTTTTAAAGCTAGGTATTAGGACAACATCGTCGACTATGTTCTCTATCATTCTTTCCTGGTCATGTCCGTCAAACTCCTGATGGAGGTACTGCTTCAATTTGCGGCCGGTCGTTAGCAAGACTACAATCAGAATGCATTAATTTAAGCCGCTGAGCATACTATATTACAATACATACCTATATTTTATTGATTATCTCAAGCCGCTCTTCTTGCAACTGCAGCTCCTTATTATATGCCTCAGTGGTTGGAACCAAGTATATGCTGGGATATACAACATCGTCGTCTTGGATTAAACTTCGAGGTAGTCAAGGACTTCACTTACCTCGGCTCCGGAGTAAACTGTACTAATAACATCAGTACCGAGATCATGCGTAGGATAACTCTTGCCAACCGCTGTTTCTTTGGGCTCAAGAGGCAATTGAGTAACAGAGCCATCTCTCGAAGAACCAAGTTGACCCTATATAAGACCCTGATCATCCCAGTCCTGCTATACGGCGCGGAGGCATGGACAATCTCGAAAGCGGATGAAGAAGTCTTTGGTCTCGCGTCGTGTTTGGGTTGACGGGTTCTGGAGGAGAAGATTCAACCACGAACTGTACGGGCTGTATAGCGACATGAGCCTAGTTAGGCGTCTACGGATCCAACGCCTACGGTGGCTAGGTCATGTAGAGCGGATGGATACCACAGCTCCGGCCCGAAGAATCTTCGAATCCGAACCTGTCGGGCAACGCAACAGAGGACGCCCGCGTTTGAGATGGCGCACCCAAGTGGAGAAGGACCTCAACGAAGTTGGAGTGTGAAACCGGAGACAGCTAGCCAGAGATCATGCTAGTTGGAGAGGCCCAGGCCACCAGGCCCAGGTCCACCCGGACTGTAGCGCCACACAAAGAAGAAGGTAGAATTTATTTTCTGCTTCCTACTCGCCTTCAGACCTTATAGTAGGCACCGTAGCTTTGCTATCGCTACCTCTTTGCTAAGAATATGGTAAGCGTTTGTGTTCAAGGTGGCTGGCCGCACCGCAAAGTTGCTGCGTTGGTTTATTTTTTTTTTTTGTTATTACTCACTGTCGCAGGGTCTGTGAGTCGGGATCGATTTTTTGTTTCCGATCCCTTAGCGATTTTGGCATTAGAACCAGGCCCCACAGGCACCAGCCATGAGCTCGAAGTTATCCTTTTTGATAGACATTTCAGTCTCGTCAGTATGAGAGCTGACACATATGAAGCAGATTTTGTAGATCCATCACTTATTCGCTTAAAGTCAACAAATTTTACGTTAGAGATTCAGAACACATTGATCCCTTACCGCTATGGTATAGTGACGTACAATAAGTCAATAGTTGTGGATTTAAAGTAGATAATAAATAAGGGAAAACTAATAACAAAAGCCAATATGTGATACTTAACCTAGTATTGCATTCGTCCGTCGGCCTTCCAAGGATTTTCTTATCAATGTGCACAAATGTAGTGATAGTTGCGTTAGGAGTTCGTTTTTTGCTTTGTTAATAACGTAAGCAATTAAGTTGACGTTGGCTTTGTCATGAAGTCTTCTTGTGCAATAGTGCTAAAGCAGGTTGAGCATCAAATTGAATATTTTGCTTTGACATGTTTGGAACATTAACTTGTGTGTTTTCGCACAATCGCTCCACACAGGAGCTCCATGCAAAAGAATGACTTGAAAGATTGGTTTATAGATGTCGACGCTAAGCTTTGATTTTCTGCAAATCAATGGGTACTGTGGCCTTGTTAGTGGATTTGCTTCAGCAATTGTGTTTGAAATATGTGAATGAAGAGTGAACTTAGTCACACCGAGATATGTGCATTTTTCTGCTCAGTCTATCTCAATAGAACATAACCACAACTTAAGGTTGTTGAATAGGAAAAACTCTTTTCTACGCCTAATGAACCAAACAGCTTGTGACTTTTGGGGGTCTGATTTAATTTTCCATTTGATGCAGTATTGTTCAAATTTAGAGAGTACAACGTTATAACCATCTAGGAACAATTCACCAGATGCAAGGAAGGCAGTGTCGTCCGCAAAAATTGATATATTGACATTGCTGTCGACAGAAGGTAAGTCTGATAAAAATATAAGTAGGTACAGTGGTTGTGGCCCGTGGCGTCGTAGGTATGTGCGTCCACCCCAACCTCGATGTCGTAGGCTCGATTCCTGCTCTGAGGTACAACAAATAATTTTCGCGGCCCCACCTTCCGAGTCACTGACAGTGCTCAAAGAGTATTTCCTGTCTAGAAAAAGCTTCTCAAACTTGGCCGTTCGGAGTCGGCATGAAACTGTAGGTCCCTTCCACTCGTGAAAGATCAATAGGACGCACAACACGAGTGGTTGCTGAGAAGCTAGGCCCTGGCCCTCTATGGGCTGTAACGCCACACATATTGTTATATTATAGGTACAAGTACAGATCCCTGAGGCACTCCATACTTAAATTGTTTGATGTATGTTTCATAACTTCCGCTTTGAATCAATTTGGTGATCTGTGAACATTCCTCGCAACTGTAGGAATGGTTTGGTGGATATGCACCCTCTTACCTGCATTGGTCAACGGGTGCTGTAGTGGTCTGGAGAGAGGCGGGCGATGAGGCTTCATGTTTACTTGACCTATTCAACGACTAGGATAGTTAATAACTTCTCGAGAAGTGGTGAGTAGTCAACAACCTTGTCCGCACAAGTCCCACGTCCTGCCAGCACTGTTTTTACTTTGTAATTATTTCAAAGAGATCGCTTCAAAACGATTATTATAAGGAAACACAGTAAAAGAGCATCAAACTATTTCGCTTTCCATGTGGGACGATATAATCAAAAACCCGCCATCCAATCTTCGAAAACGGTTACATTTTCAAATGGTCACTGGCAGTTACTCGAGCATCATCTATTCTCAAACAAAAAACTTGAAATCCAAGAAAACATGACAATTCCTTCCGAAATCCCTCATGTCACATCCACTGAATGGGAACATCTCGTACGCCTTGTTCCGCATTTCCTGATAATTGGAACAATTCCACGCGCATTTAAATTCAGATCTTTCCAAAAACTTGAAAGTGCAACCGAGATCCCATCAAAACATCATCAAGAACCGAGAGGTCTTTCCCCCGACAAAGGACATCACCTTAAGTCCAATTCATAAATGTTACGCCCTATAATCTCATAAACTGTCAAACACAATTAATCAGACATTAGCAGTGCAAAGGAGTTACAACCCTTTGGTCCAGCCAGCCGTTGAACTCTGGCCATCATGCACAAGCAACTTCGACCCAGAATGCCTTTCAAGAGTCACTGCGTTTGACATCCCCGTCGAACAAGCAACACCGAACTCGTATTCTCAGATCAAAGATCACCCAGCCTCCGCTCCGGCAATGCCCTCTAACGATGTGATTATAGCTCTCCCAGGTGATCCGGAACTCTCCCGCTTTGTCTTCTCGTTTTGATCTCACAAGATCGAGTTACCTCCGGTGATCCTTACCAGCATCCAGGGAAACCTGATTTAATCCCCCCCTCGGCGCACGGACCGAAATCAAAGGAATTTACCCGAAAAAACCCTCACAAATCGCATCCTTTTTCCTCACAATTAATGGCCGTTTGTTCTAGAATCGAGGGCATCAGAGGAGAGGCCACACTGACTGCCACCGCATTGATTCAGTGTCAATCAAAAAAATGTTTTTTTTTTCTCCGAACTGCCAATGCGAATCCCCAGGAGCAGAACCAGTTTCGAGAGACTGTTATCCTTTGGATTCGGTTTGTTGTTCTGCGGTGTCCTCGGAAACTGGTTCCGGCCATCGCCGCCGAAATCCTTATTTATTTTCTATTAATTCTTCTTCTTTTGCTTGTCTTTTGAGTCTGCCTCGCAGGGATATGCAAATGCGAAGGCTCTTTCGAGGTCATTAAGGTCACCACTGGTCACTCCGAAGGAAGAGAAATCGGAATTTCTTTAATTTTTGTGGGAAAAGACCGGAGGATAAAGCGACAAAAAAGGGGTGGAAATCGCACAAAACTTGATCCTGTTTTGAGGATTTTTTTTTTAATTTTGTGTCTCGAAGACGATGATGTCCTGTACGGCGATTCTTCACAGTGCAGTCCCAGGTGCGCACGCACAGTTTAATTAACGAAATCGGCCATCGATGGCGATTATCCTTGGACCGGCACGGCGGATTGGGCAGATGGCTGGCCGGAGCTCCGAGGGGACTGGCATAATGCACTGGTCAAGTTCATAACCGTTTATGGTGTCATAAACGGAGTGACGAGCCAGGAGTTGACGATTGTTGCACGGGAGTGCTGAAGGACATGTTTTCGATATTTTCGCACCTTTGGCCGGGATGCAATAAAGCCATAAACTTGGAATGGCATTCTGTGCAATCAATGGGAGTGCAAAGACGCTTCAATGGCTAATGAGTCGCTCTGAGAGCGAATTTAGCTCAGTCGTAAAGTGGTCTTGGAGTCCTTTCCCAAGGGGGAATACGTTCGCAGTTGCTTGCTCGTTTTGGAGGACTGCTCAATTGGACCAGATGGCCCGATGGTTGAGGGTTTTTATGGACTGAGACTGAAACTGAGAGGAGATAATTGAATGCGTATGTGTTCCCGTTTCGGTGGCGATGAAAGCATTCTCAGTTGGATCACGCCGATCAATGAGGGGTACTTAGGCTGAGGGTCATTTGCTCGGTAATTAAGCTCGTCTCTGAAGGGAGTGTGTGGACAGCTGGTAGCTGGAGAATAGCGACTTGATTGAATGCATTCCAATTCAGATTTGATTGCCAACATTGGCAATTTAACATGCTTGTCTTGGCTCTCTTGATGATCGTTAGCGTAAGCAAGAGAGATTCGGTAGTCGGGAAAATGGACCAGTGGTAGCTTCGAAGGACGTGGCTCACAAAATTTGAATTAAATGACTGAGAATGCGAACAAAACAAACAAATATAAGCAAGGCGGCATCATCGAAAGCAACGGTGAACTAACTTGAAGGCAGAGACTTCGGGAGATTCAGAGTGTGCTCTGAACACACTGAACAGCGTCGTTTTTCGTTTGATAATGAAGTAAGCGGCAAAAGAGAGATTTACCAAATAAAACGCCTTTCTTGTGGAAGCAGGCAAAAGCTTACGTCTGCCTTTCGGTTCTGGCGGATTAAATAAGAACCAAAGTCATGCTCTACAAGACTCTTATTCTGCCAGTCCTACTTTATGGAGTCGAAAACTGGACAGAGCTGATTCTTAGTGCCTTCGAAAGAAAAATTCTACGTCGGATATATGGTCCCGTCGGCGAGGAAGGCGAATGGAGGAGAAGACGAAACCGCGAACTCTACGGGCTGTACGTGGTTGTGGATGTAATCCGGAAGGCAAAAATCCGCCGACTACACTGGCTCGGCCACATCGAGCGAATGGACAACAACGCTCCAGCAAAGAGGGTCTTCGAATCCGAGCCTCCTGGTTCGAGAATTAGAGGAAGACCGAACCTCCGGTACAGAGACCAAGCCATCGCGGATGTAAGACAAATTGACCTTGATGACTGGAAGGAGCGTACCCAGGACCGTCACCGAAGGAAGTCAGCAATTGCTCAGGCTTAGACCCTTCATGGTTCGTCTGCCTGATAAGTAAGTAAGTTAGTCTAGAGATCTTAATACCAGAAGCCTCAGTATGGAACACTAAAATAAACTTACATCCTGTTGTTGATTATTGGCTTGCCTTGATGATTTGTAAGCCAAATAGCGTGAAATCACCATGAATGCCGTAACAAATTAGGCTTCAAACACAAACAACGATAAAACAAAACTCACGCCGGAATGGAACACAACAAGCGATACTTCCGTTCACGTCAAAATACTACTTCACAGAAAACAAGCATTACTTGAAGGAAGAACTACTCAAAGGACCTGACGTCCTATAAATAAATAAAGCAAGTAAGATATTCAAATAAGAGATTGTCATCAGTTCGCTGGAATCGATTCTCGCAGAGTTTCTCATTTAGGATCTTACCTTTTCGACGTCCACGGCTGCTGGCTGAGCCGATGAATTATTACTAATCGCACTCATTGAACCTGGTGTAATGATGGGAAGCAGAGGAAACCATATCGATGAACGTTTGGATCCTTCTCCTGGTGCACAGCTGCGCCTTCACACCTGCACAGCTCCTTCGAGAAGGAGAGGAGACCGAACCTCCGGTACAGAGACCAAGTCATCGCGGATGTAAGAGGCAGCTTGGCCTTGATGACTGGAACCAGCGTACCCAGGACCGTCACCGGTGGAAGGCAGCAATTGCTCATAAGTGAGTAATTGATAAGTAAGTAAGTGGGTAAGTAAACAACTAATAATGATAACGTCATCGAAAAAGCACTCATTCAGCAGTCTAGCCACCTTGTAGCCACCACTAGGACACCACCACTACCATTGGTACCCTTGCCTTTAGTTAGTCTCGTCTTAGTTGGGAGGGGACTACTGATCCAACCACACATGTTTGGACAAATGTACTGCCTCTTCGAAGTCCGCAACTACGGCATTGTTTTCCAAGCAAAGCATCTGGTAGTCAAGGAATCGGCCAGAATAACATCACTGACACCGAATTACCATCGCTTGACATTGCAGCCAATGCAGCCATTAATGCAATTTCGGCTGGTCTCAAGCTGCCACGAAGAGCTCAAGTTAGTTAGCTCTCGATAAGTAGATACCGTCTCCCTGGTCATAAGAACCTTTTTGGCAATGAGGTGCCAGATGCACT
The DNA here is from genome assembly GCA_916610145.1 of Eristalis arbustorum. Taxonomy (NCBI): domain Eukaryota; kingdom Metazoa; phylum Arthropoda; class Insecta; order Diptera; family Syrphidae; genus Eristalis; species Eristalis arbustorum. The sequence goes on from OU744316.1 coordinate 113,300,209, forward strand.
GACTTGACTGGAAAAGGCTTAACCCTCTACTACACAAGCAGCCATATATGGCTTTTCATATTTGAACGCCGACTACTATGATTTTCCGGTTGCCATTTGAAACATATTTTCTGTATGTGCTTGCATGTATTTTGTTTTATTTTTCTTTGTGGTGTCGCGAAAAATCGTAGTTGAATCTTACAAGTGCGTGCCTCCAGAGTGCAGTGCAAAAACAAAACAAAAAGATTTATTTATTCTTTGGTTGAAAAAGAAATAAAGCCGTGTTATATTTTTTTGTAGTGAGATTCGATATTGGTAAGTAAAATGGAAGTGTTAGATGTTCAATTATAGTTGTGGACTCCAAGACACGGCGCGTTTTTGTCAACGTCCATATATGGCTCCTCATCCATTTACAAAAATATGAATATTCATACTTTTCGTTTTTTAGCAGTGAGAAACAATGATATCGAGAAATTCGTTTCACGGAAAAAGAATCCGTGCTATACCTGGTGAAGGTTTTCAAAGTGAGGATGAAGTCCTAGAGTCGGATAATGAGCAGGATATGGAGATGGGAAGTATAGAACACCTGGAGGTGCCTGAAACCGATAAAAGTGATTCCGAGTCAGAAGAAGAAAAACCATTGCTGCATCATTGAAATCAAAGTATATGGAGGAGAAAAACACATCATGCAAAAACAAGTTCCGTAAATCATACAAGGATAGCGACTACACCTTCTTAGGGACTAGAGATTTTCCGGAGGAGATGTCCTCTCTTGGTGGTGGCCCGTGGCGTTGTGGGTATGTGCGTCGACCCCAACCTCGACGTCGTAGGTTCGATTCCGGCTCTGTGCGACGAAAACAATTTTCACCACCCCACCTCTTTCGAGTCACTGACAATGCTCAAAGAGTATTTCCTGTCTAGAGAAAGCTTCTCAAACAAAGCCGTTCGGATTCGGCATAAAACTGTAGGTCCCTTCCACAATAGCACGCACAGCACGAGTGGTTGGTAAGAAGCTAGGCCCTGGCCCCCTACGGGCTGTAGCACTACCCATATTATTATAGATGTCCTCTCTTGAGACCCCCGCTGATTTTTTTTCACTTCTTTTCACGGAGGAGCTGTTCGACATGATCGTTGAGGAATCCAATAGAAAAGCACTGCAGATGAACATCAAATAAGCCAGCTAGTAATACTCGCAGTGAAATGGAACAATTTGTTTTTTTTTCCTCATTTTTGTTTTATTTTTAATTCATTTACTTACATGCTAGACAAAAATGCTTAAAACTAGCTTAACTAACTTAACACCTGTTCTTACACCTAACCTACTGACCCCGTACGGGTACTCTAAGCTATTCTTATTGTACATATTTTTTTCTGTGCCTTTCGGCTTATGCTATGTTTTTTTTATTGTGCTGATAAACACACTGTTTTCGTTTTATTTGTTTCGCCAAGAAAACTGGTAACAAAAAACTTGGCTATATATATTTAATTCTCCTTCTTCTTCTTCGATTGGCGCTACAGTCCGGGGTGGACCTGGGCCTCAACCAACATGCCTCTCCAGCCAGCACGATCTTTCGCCAGCTGCCTCCAGTTGCGCACACAAAGTTGGTTGAGGTCCTTTTCCACTTGTGTGCGCCATCTAGTGCGAGGACGTCCTCTGTTGCGCTGTCCCAATGGCTCGGTGTCGAAGACTCTTCGGGCCGGAGCTGTCGTGTCCATCCGCTCTACATGACCTAGCCATCTTAAGCGTTGGATCCGAAGACGATATATCTAATTTAACCTAACTTAAACTAATATTAAAACTTAAGACTATCTTAACTATGTCCGTAACAGTACGGGCGCGTGAACCGAGGCGTATATGCTATGCATATGCCTAACATATATAATTTATCCGCCGCGGTGCACCTTTTTTTTGTTTTTTGTTTTTGTTTTTTCTTACGACTACCTTAAATCTATGAAAGTTGGCCACCAAGGTCAACATTGTCTCTCGAATAACCTCATCTTTTCCATCTGTGAAGGACTCACGTTGAACCACAGTGGACAGCCGTATGCCATAATTGGCCGGATGAGAGCCATGTAGCAGATTACCTTCACCCTGGTATCAAGTTGGCTGCTGCAAAACAACCTCCTTGCCACAGCAAAGGCCTTTTTAGCCTTGGCCAGAGCAAAATCTATATGTTTGTCAAAATACAGGTATTGATCCAGCCAAATGCCAAGATACCTAACTACACTTTTCACATCTAAAGGGCGTCCCTGTGGATCAACGATGCCGAACTTACGCCAGTTTGTGCGCGTATCCCATGATGCCATGTACAACGGTGTTCTGAAAAGGATAGTTTCACACTTCCTGAAATTGATAATCAACTTCCAGTCGTCGCAAAATAGCTGAATTTGTTCGAAGTCACCTTGCAACAAGATATTTATTTCTTCGACCTTCGGACCTGATCTGTACGCCACTAAATCGTCGGCGTACGCAATTAAGTGCGGCATTGAACCTATCAGATCTGCAGTGAATATTGAAAACAGGATCGGCGAACCAACCGCTCCCTGTTGCAGACCGTTTTTGATGTCAAAGACCGTTGAAGAAGTTACATCGCCACTTTTCACGACGAACTTTCTACCTGTTATCATGTCATAGATCATGTATAGCAATGGTTTACTTATGCCGAGCCTGACCAGCTTGAGGAAGAGGCCCTCCAACCAAACGGTGTCGAACGCTTTCTCCAAGTCAATCAGGCAAGCACCCGTGCATTGTTTCTTGTCTTTATTCCATTGAATGTCGGACACCAGTTTAGACGCGGCATGTATGGATTCAGGGCGAATCCGAACTGGTTGTCCGGTATGATATTATTTTCCTCAACCCATTGTTTCAGAACTCGAATAACTATCTTTTCAAAAGCCTTGCTTATGCAAGGAAGAAGACTGATCGACCGAAGGTTTGTCGGGATAGATCTATCTTTGTCCCGTTTAGGGATTGGTTGCACCACAGCTGTCTTCCAATGTTTTGGGGAATATGCATTACTTAGCGCATTGTTAAACAGTGTTGTGTAAATTTGCACTGCTTCAATTCCCACTGACTTTTTCTTCTTCAGCGAGTTAAAGATAGCCTGGAGATCTTCTTGAGAAACCAAAATGTGATTTCTGTCATTGGCGATGGCACTATTTGCCATATTAACGTCATTGAACCTGGTGAAACCTGGATTCTCAGATCGCCATTGACTTATCTCGTATGGAACAATTTGTCGGTATAGCATTATTCACGTCTCTTATCAAGTTGCCTTCTACTAGACGTTACTGGAACACATCAATAGGGCAACCGTTTGTTTATGAGACGATGCCATGCAGGCGTTGGGAGGAAATAAAAAGATGTCTCCATTTGTCTGATAATGATAGATTTATAAGATCCGGCCAACCTGGACTCGACAAGTTTAGGGCATTTCCAAACAACACAAGGGAACGACTTCTCCTTATACCAAGAGAATAACACCTTGCAGAGGACGAACAAATAATCCCTACTAAGTGTCGACATCACCTAAAGCAGTATAACCCCAAAAAAACATATAAATGGGGTTATAAAAACCTTGTTTTGAGCGAAATATCTGGGTTCAGTTATGACTTGTGTGCAACTGCACTGAAATGTGTAACATCACAAGCAGCCATGTATGACAAAAATTAATAACTTTTAATAAAATGTTTAAATATACATTTTTTGTTTTATTCTCTTAATTAGTTAAAATGTAAGACAAAGACGGTATTTAATATTTCTTTTTTTCGTTATGGATCATGGTGTGTGTAGTAGAGGGTTAAGAGCAAACTGTGTCAAGGAATCGGCGGGACTGAACCACATCCAGCGGGTGTCAAGAGTGCTGCGACTTAGGGCATATAAGGTAACACAGAAGGTAGTCGCTCCACTAGTTTATCCTACAGACTCATTCAATGTGACAGAAACTTGATAAAAGGGAAAAAAAGACACTCCTCACTACTTCTGAAACTGCCCCAGTCTTTGTGAGTTGAGACATTAAACACTGGGAGAAAATTTTTCCAAGAGCTCGGTATCTAACTAAAGTTCCACGAACGTACATTTGTACATTTAGAAAGACATCAGGGTGAACATCGAATTGCGTGTAATTCATACCAAAATGACATGACTTACGCACATCTACGGATCTTTAGCTAGCTGTCTCCAGTTTCGTTGGGGTCCCTTTCCACTTGCGTGCTCCACCTGAGTCGCGGTCTTCCTCTACTGCGCCGTCCCTCGGGGGTGGATTCAAAGACTTTTCGGGCCGGAGCGTTGGTTTCCATCCGCTCTACATGACAATCATTGGATCTTCACTCTTCTGGCTAAGTCGATGTCGCTGAACAGCCCGTATAGTTCGTCGTTGTATCTCCTCCTCCACTCACCATCTATGCAGACGGGACCGAAAGAATTTTCCTCTCGAAGCAACCAAGGGCTGCTTCATCCGCTTTTGACAGAGTCCATGCCTCCGCGCCATATAGCAGGACTGGGACGATTAAGGTCTTGTAAAGCGTTACCTTGGTTGTTCGATAGAGGTCTCTGTTTACCAATTGCTTTCTTAGCCCAAAGAAGCACCGATTGGCAAGAGTTATTCTTCGTTTGATTTCAGCGCTGGTGGCATTGTCTGAGCTCACAAAAGCGCCTTTGACATCACGCTGCGTTCTTCCGATAATGTCAATATCGTCGGCATATGCGAGTAGTTGGACGGACTTTTGAAAGATTGTTCCTCTGGTGTTGGCGTTCGAGTTTTGAACAATTCTTTCAAGAACGATGTTGAAAAAGTCGCTTGACAGCGCGTCGCCTTGTCTGAATCCTGTTTTTGACATCAAAGGACCTTTATGGAGCAGCGTGCATTCTCCATCGTCATCATACACAAACGGACGAGTTTGGTAGGGATGCCAAAACTAGACATTGCTCTGTATAGCTCGTCTCTGCGAATGCAATCATACGCGGCCTTAAAATCGGTGAACAGGTGGTGGGCATCGATTTGTTGGGTTTTCTCCAAAATCTGCCGGAGTGTGAATATTTGGTCGATGGTGGATTTTCCTGGCCTAAAGCCACACTGATATGGACCGACCAGGTTGTTGACGAATGGCTTTAGGCGTGCACACAGTACGGCAGATAAGATCTTATAGGCGATGTTAAGGAGACTTATTCCCCGATAGTTGGCGCAGTCAAAGGGGTCTCCTTTCTTGTGGATCGGGCAAACAATGCTGATGTTCCATTCACCGGTCATGTTTTCCTCCGACCATGCTTTACAGATGAGTTGGTGCATGCTCCTTACCAAATCATCGCCTGCGGCTTTAAAAAGCTCGGCGGGTAGGCCGTCAGCGCCAGCAGCCTTGTTGGATTTCCGTTTAGATATAGCAATCCTCACTTCATCCGGGTCGGGTGGACATAATAGATTGAATACGTCGTCTTTTTTCTAGTGTATCTAGTCTTATTAAGGCACATCTTAATTTATAAGGAGCCATAGATTCAAGGTTCCAACCTTTATTAAACGTAACACGTGCTTTGGATGCGAGGGACACCATATTACGGAACAGACTGATGAATATTTGACTTTGCCATAATGCGCTCAAGAACCTACAGACGATTTAGGTGATGCACACAAGTTCATGCCTACGGAGTAAGGCATATGTAGCGTAGTGGTTCGGTTCGTAAAGCCGGCATTTTAGGTTCAATCCCCGTGACACGTGCATCCTTCTTATTTGTCGAATCCACCTCTTTGACTGTCGACTCATTGAGTATTAGAGTGTAGGGGGGACCTTCCTAGAAAATGTTTGTCAATGTTTGGAGTCGGCCTAAAACAAGTGAGAAAACGAACACCACGAATGGTAGTTGTTGTCCAAACCAAGTTCAGATCCAGTAGTGCAGCGCCACCTTGCTAGAGAAGGAGGCATGGAGAGACGGTCGTTACGTAGTCTAACCTCAACCTTGTGGCCATCACTGGGATGGTTGATCATGGAGAGAAGGCCAAGGAGAGCGCAGAACGATCATAATTCATTTCATTGTCCACTTAGTCGGGTGAAGTAGAAGGCGAAAGGCGATTGATTAACTATACGATCAATGACCACGACATCCGTGTCTCGAATGTTTCTCTTTTTCGTCTTTGATTGGCGCTACAGTCCGGGTGGACATGGGCCTCAACCTACAAGTTTCTCCAGCTCGAACTTTCGTCAGCAGCGCATACCAAGTTGGTTGAGGTCCTTCTCCACTTGTGTGCGCGATCTCGTTCGAAGACCTTCTCTGTTGTGTTGTCCAAATGGTTCGGTCACTCTTATTTTAAGATAAAAACAACATCTGCTTCAAATTCAAGCAAACTTTGCCTCGTTTATCAAAACGTGCTCACGCCCACAAATTTCGATGAAACTACTTCCACTTTGATTAAAACTTTTGAATTCTCAGCACACACCGCAATCGCCCACTGCCAGTAGCTGGAAGCACATTCGTGCACAAGCCGCAAGCGCCATACGGCACGCTACCTGGCCCCCTTCCAACCGTTTCATTAAGCAACCAATTCACTGCGTAATCAGACACCAGAAATCAGAAACCACCAAGCCGTCTACAATTAACCACCGAATGACATCTCTCGCCGGCGCGGCAGAGTGTACCACCGTCCGCAGAATTAATTAAGCAAACCGAAGCGAGAAAGCCGCACACAAATAGAAAGAGGAACGAAAAGTATCAGAAAAATAAAAATATTAAATGTCCGCGATGATTTGTGCGATATCAATCTCTGTCGCAGCCGCAGAAGCGTGCTTTGGTCGCGAGCAGGCGCGCCGCCGCCGATTACACCGCAGACAAATGGAATCCCACAAAACTCAAACTGAGATACAATCTCACGAAACCACAGATGAACATCATCATCATCGTCATCAGCGTCACAAAGAGCTACTGCCGTGCTGCGGACCGCCGAACAAAAGGACCTCTCCTCGCGCCCGCCTAGATCGGCGACCGGCGATAAACGCCGCGATCAAAATTTGTCTCGGGTGTTGTCTCCTCCTTCAATGCCATTGATCCAGGCCAATCTGCGGACCCGAGAGCGCAACCAGAAGCTAGAGAATCATAATAATCATAAAACGGATGAAGCGGATAAGGCGGCCAACCTCAGACCCTGTGCGGGCCTGTTGGCTGTTAACATTTGACATTTGATACTCAACCCATTCCCATTCCGATTCCCGGTCGCCTGCATCCCCTGGCGGGGCGCATGTCTAACAAATGCGATTATGATTGCATTATTAAGAGACGAGATCCTGACATCATCATCCGTGGCCCGGGTCTCTGATTGCAATCGGGTCCTGGGCGAGAGTGTGTGTTGGGTTGGTGCCGTGATCCCGAAAGGATTCTGCGCCGTAAATGGGGTGGCACATCACCCTTCACTCGGCCCTGTGATGCATTCTCAGTTCTGGTTTATCGATTGCCGGGTGTAATTAAGGAATTAATTTGGCTCTGCCAGCAGCAAAGTGGTAGTAATTACATCCAGCAACCCCGGCGGCACCGTGCGGCCGTAGCTGATGAATGGCATCGACGGGTGGGTGGGGGGTGGTGGGAAGGGAGTCAATTGGCGGTGTGGTGGCGTAGTAATTAAAACCAACCGCGACAGGATGAATGAAACTTTATTTGCGCTAATGGTTGAGATTTCGCATAAAGTGCTGCCAAACTGTAATTACTTTCTTGTGGTTTTTAATCGGCCGCTGGTGAAGGAGATCGCCGTGTGTCCCAGATATGTATGGACGGTGGGGGTGGGGGTGTTACGTAAGTTTACTTTCTTGTTGGGAGGGAGACCGGAGAGATGAGCAAACGACGCTACCGCGGGGATTGCAAAGAGTGTCATTAAAGTGACCACAGGAGTTTGAAAACAAACGATTCAGGATAATCGATGGCAAGCAATTAGTCTAGTTCTAAGGAAACTAATGAAGTGTACTTGCTGTGTTAAGTCGGAGATTGAAGATCAGTGACAAGGAATTTCTGAGCTCGGGGCTGCTGTTGAGGGTCCGACCTGTAACAATCGTCAACAGCAAGGATTTGGAAACATTTGTGACCGATGCTCTGATCACAAAGAATCCAACGGACAGCACTTACGATCTAGACGAAAAAGGCTCCAGAGGCAGTAACAAGACGAAAAACCCAATTGGAATTCTCACATAAATAAAAGATTGACACAGCCAAGACCGAATTTTGGACCAGCAACAGTCTTACAATTTAAGTCCAACAAGGCTGCTGGAGCTGACGGCCTACCCGCCGAGCTTTTTCAAGCCGCAGCAATGATTTGGTAAGGAACATGTACCAACTCATCTGTAAAACATGGTCGGAGGAAAGCATGCCCGATGAATGGAACATCAGCATTATTTGCCCGATCCATAAAAAAAGGAGACCCTTTGAACTGCGCCAACTACAGAGGCATCAGTCTCCTAAGTATCGCATACAAGATCTTATCTGCCGTACTGTGTGAACGCCTAAAGCCATTCGTCAACAACTTGGTCAGTCCATACCAGTGTGGCTTTAGGCCACCATCGATCAAATATTCACACTTCGGCAGATTTCGGAGAAAACCCAGGAGCAACAAATCGATACCCACCACCTGATCATCGGTTTTAAGGCCGCGTATGATAGCATTTATAGAGACGAGCTATACAGAGCAATGTCTAGTTTTGGCATCCCTACCAAACTCGTCCGTTTGTGTATGATGACGATGGAGAATGCACGCTGCTCCATCAAGGTCGGTAAAGACCTAACCGAGACCTTTGATGTCAAAAAAGGATTCAGACAAGGCGACGCGCTGTCATGCGACTTTTTCAGCATCGTTCTTGAAAGAATTGTTCAAAACTCGAACGTCAACGCACCAGAGGAACAATCTTTCAAAAGTCCGTCCAACTACTCGCATATGCCGACGATATTGACATTATCGGAAGAACGCAGCGTGATGTCAAAGGCGCTTTTGTGAGTATTGCAACGGAGGCCGCGAAGATGGGTTTAGCGGTAAACGAGGGTAAGACCAAAAATATGCTGTCAACAAGAAAGGACACCCAACACCGACGTCTCGGTCAGAACGTCACGGCAGACAGATATAACTTTGAGGTAGTTAAAAACTTTGTCTACCTAGGAACCGCTATCAACTCAGACAACGACACCAGCGCTGAAATCAAACGAAGAATAACTCTTGCCAATCGGTGCTTCTTTGGGCTAAGAAAGCAATTGGTAAACAGAGACCTCTATCGAGCAACCAAGGTAACGCTTTACAAGACCTTAATCGCCCCAGTCCTGCTATATGGCGCGGCGGCATGGACTTTGTCAGAAGCGGATGAAGCTGCTCTTGGTTGTTTCGAGAGGAAAATTCTTCGTGTGATTTTCGGTCCCGTCTGCATAGATGGTGAGTGGAGGAGGAGATACAACGACGAACTATACGGGCTGTTCAGCGACATCGACTTAGCCAGAAGAGTGATCCAACGATTGAGATGGCTTGGTCATGTAGAGCGGTTGGAAACCAATGCTCCGGCCCGCAAAGTCTTCGAATCCACCCATGAGGGACGGCGGAGTAGAGAAAGACCGCGACTCAGATGGCGCACGCAAGTGGAAAGGGATTTTTTTCATTTTAATTTCATTTTTATTTTTGGAATTCATGACAATCTTATATACTAGAGAAAAGTGCTTAAAACTAGTTGGACGAACAATGTTTCTATATCTAACTTACTGGCCCTACGCGGGCACTCTAAGCTAAACTTAATCTTAAACTATGTCTTTCGACTTAAACTATCAATATGTATGGATATATAGCAGCTGAACAGGTTATGACTAAGAAAAATGTAAAAAAAAACTTAATAACTGAACTCTATTTTTACTTATATAAAACTTACTACTAACTTACAAGCTACCTTAAAATACCTTAAAACTATCTTAACTAAAAAATACATACACATATATATACAGGTATTTATGGAAATACACGTGTATATACATATATGTACACTATATACACTCGTATACACATCACTACACACAAGTGTATAAATGTGTATACTTAATATTTTTTTTTTTTTTTTTTTTTTTTTTTTTTTTTTTAATTTTTTTTTTATTTATTTATTTACAACTTACAAGCTACCTTAAAAACTACCCTAAGCTATGTAGGTCGGCCATAGGTTGTGGCTGCAACAGTAGAAGCGCACGACTGAGACCGACTGCTTCCCAATCGGGGATACGCACTGCCCATTTTTAACCCGGGTCTATAGGGTTCGAAGAGGGAGTTCTTATACTCCTCAGCCACCACAAATTTCGATGTTGTATCGCAACATCCCGAACGTCCCGACTCGACACCGCCATACTGAAGCGGAGGAGACCATCCTCAGCTCGTTGTGCGACGGAACGGTCGTGGTTGAGTCGCCCATCCACAGTTGAACGGGCGATGTGATACAGGATCGGTACCGCATTTTCATTTTGTATCAGACCGTGCTTATCAAAATGGAGGAATGCTTCTGGGGGAACGAAGCCGTTATGGCGTACCCTTTCGTGGTACTGTGGATTGGGGTAGTAAGCCCCAGAGATCAAGTTATTAGCCGAGTTCATCGCTCTCGCAGTGTGACCTCGAATCAACTTCACCAGGAAATTGTCCACTCGTATCAGGTTGGCCCTGTTGTATAAGACCTCATTGGAGTAGAATTTTCTGTACTGGGACTCTGGTGTTCTGTAAAGGCGAAGGCAAGCCCTAAGACAAGCCCTCTCAAACACCCGAATCTTTTCCATCAAGCTTGCACTCACGTTGAACCACACGGGACAGCCATATGTGAGCATTGGCCGTATGAGGGCCATGTAGCAGATTACCTTTACCCTTGCATCGAGTTGGCTGTTGTAAAACAGTCTCTTTGTAAGGGCAAAAGCGCCTCGGGCCCTGGCTAGAGCAGCATCTACATGTTTGTTAAAATATAGATACTGATCTAGCCAGATCCCCAGGTATCTGACTACAATCCTTTGCGTCAGTGGTTGCCCGTGCCGTCCTACAATAGAGAACTTTCGCCAATTCTTTTTCGTATCCGCGGAAGCTTTATACAACGGCGTTCTGAACAGTATGGTTTCCGACTTCTGAAAGTTGATATTCAACTTCCAGTCATCGCAATCTCTCATGAATGAGTCGAAGTCACCCTGCGTGAGCGTAGTAATGTCCTCGATCTTTTTGCCTGATCTGTACACGATCAAGTCGTCGGCATACGCAATTGCGTGCGGAAGAGAACTTATCAGATCGCTCAAGAAAATGTTGAACAGGATCGGCGAATTAACGGCACCCTGTTGGAGACCATTTTTAATTTCAAAAATACCTGTAGAGGTCACGTTGCCATTCTTGACTACGAACCGCCTACCGGTAAGCATGTTATACAGTAGGTACAGCAGTGGTTTACTTATGCCTAGCCGATTGAGCTTATAGTATAGACCTTCTAACCAAACGGTGTCGAAGGCCTTCTCCAGGTCAATCAAGCAGGCGCCCGTGCATTGTTTCTGGCTCTTGTTCCATTGGATATCCGACACCAGTTTCGACGCGGCATGAATGGTGTCATGCCCCGCTCTGAAACCGAATTGGTTATCCGGAATTATAAGTTTGTCCTCTGTCCACTTGATCAGAGCTCTATTTACCACCTTCTCGAATACCTTGCTGATGTTCGGAAGGAGACTAATTGACCGGAGGTTGCACGGATTCGAAGAATCTTTTCCTCGCTTGGCTATGGGCTGTACAATCGCGGTTTTCCAATGCTCCGGATAATGTGCATTATTCAGAGCATTGTTAAAAAGGATTGTGTACATAGTGACCACTTCCAGAGGAAGATGTCTTAGCACAATGTTGGAGATCCCGTCGATTCCAACTGACTTTTTCTTCTTTATTGATGCGAAGACCGCTTGAAGATCTGCCTTCGAAATGAACGGGGGATGCACCCCTTCGTCGGCGATGACATTGTCTGCCATGTTTTCGTCATTGAACTGGACAAAGCCGTTGTTCTCAGATCGCCATTGCTGCAGATCTTCTCGAAGTTGAGAGTTGCTAGCTTGCACGCTGACTTCCAGGTCGTGGTTCGGGCGAACACTCACGTTCACCTTGTACACTTCCTGGAAAACTGCGCCTAGTACTTCAACTTTTTCTTGCGGGTCTTCGACCACAAAGAAGTCATCGTCGAGTACGGCGTTATTGGAATCAATACCTGCTGTAGTCAGTATGTGTTCGTTGTCTGTCGTCCTGGGAAGCTTAAGACACGGGAGATCGCTATTTTTCTTTCGAAAGAATTTATTTATCTGTGGAAACATACTCGGGTTGTTAGATTTAACAGCCCGGATCTTGTTGTTCCAGTACGTGTTTACAGAAACTCTGTAATTTTGCACAATTAACGTCTGTACATTCTTAATGAGCGATTTCAGTGTCCTAACTTCCTCGCTGCGTCTGTCAGTAAACCGCCTGTACAAGGTTTTTAATCTTGACAGGAGTCTACTTTTTTGTTGGTGTAGTGCGTCAATTGTCGCATTGCGGTACAAGTTTTCGTTGTTAGTTCGTGTATACCGTGGTATCGTACTGTCCATAGTTCGTTTTATTGTCTCGTCCAATTGTATTAGATACATGTCAATCTCTTCGTTTGACAAGTTTCTATTGGACGGAATGTGGAGCGCATTCGAAGAGAGTGCTCGAGTCATTTGTCGGGAGAAGCGTGGCCAACGCGCCCTACTGTAGTTGTAGGTATGCGTTTGGACAAACTCTCCTAATTCCGCAATGTCGTTGGGGATCTTGAATTCGGCACTAAGTCCGCAATGGTCACTGAGATACACGAAAGTGTTCAAACAGTTTACCGTTTGTGCGTTTGTGTCAGTCAGCTGCAGTCTTGCGTCAAACAGTAGGAGATCCAAGAACGATCCGCTCCTGGGAAAGGACGCGATCTCGGTAGCTTTTAGATCGAGTCTGTACTCGACACTGTGCAAGCAGAACCAGTTGTAGAGCTGGTCCCCTCTGTTATTGGAAACCATGTTTCCCCAATAACCGTGGCGGGCATTAAAGTCCCCGGCCAGAATGTAATAGTTCTCCTCCGAGTCCAGACTTAGACATCGGAAGAGTGAATCGAGCTCTGATATGGTTGTATTGGAACTGAGGGAGCCGGAGGAGTACGTCGACACGGCATACAGCTTCTTTCCACTGCGGAGAGAAATGCACACGATGCAGGCCTCCAACACCTGAAATCGTCGCACCTCACTACTGTACACTACTTTGTGTTTAATATTATTTTTTATGAAGATCGCAACACCGCCTCCGCCACTGGAGTTGGGCCGGTCTCTTCTAATAATATTATACTTGCTGTGCTCCAAAATGCCTCTCTGGGTTAGCTTGGTTTCGCTAATCAGACATAGCTCTGGGCTTTGGTCATCCAACAATCTATAGAGTTCGTTTTTTCGGGGGATCCCTGTCAATGAATTTGCATTCACTGCAAGGATCTTAAAAGTGCTCTCCGTCTGCGCAGCCATTAGGACTGGTGACGTGCTGGGTTCTGCAGGAGCGCCAGAATTTTGGCAACCTGCTGCTCTAACGAGTCCATACGCCTTTCAATGGAGGATTTCCAATCAGGCGTTGGACCGTGTGCTCTTGGCACTGAGGTTTGCGGCGCTACCTTTGGTAGTTGCTGCTTTTCCGTCCTCCCCATGACGGACGCCATTTGGGCGTAAGTCACCCCAGGAGTGACGGGTATGGCTGCCCCGAGTGGATTTTTCACTGGGGGCTGCTTCTGAAGAACCGCTTTTGCTTTCCGCTCCTGGAACTTAGGGCAACCCCGATAATTGGCGGTGTGCCCAGCGTTCCCGCAGAGTGCGCATTTTAGCTGACTTTTGTCAGCTGCTCCCTCTTTCCCCAGCGGGCAATCTTCTGCCTTGTGGTTCTTGCTGCACTTCACGCATCGGTGCTGCATTTGGCAGTTCGACGCGGCGTGTCCAAACCTTTGGCAGCGAGCGCATTGAATAATGCCATCGCGCCTTCTTATACTTTCCCATACGCAATCGTAATCGGCTAATGTAGCAATATCATTTAGCCGATCTCGCTTGCTGCTGGGTGACAGCTGAACAATGAAGAACGGTAATTTCCGTCCCTCTCTTTTTGCCTTAGCTGTGGTGAAGGGCTTGACCCCGACGAACTCGAGACCATCACACACTTGCTCTCTGAGCAGTTGAAGGATCTCGGCCGCTTCGAGCGGTGCGGCGAGCTTTAGCAATACTGACTGGGGCTTTTCTCCTTTTGGAGTAAAGGAGAAGAACTCCGTCGTCGAACGCTTTAGACACGTCTTTAGCGTTTTGTGCTGCTCTACTGTTTTGCAGCTGATTGAGTATTTTTCGTACCCTTTATTTTTTTTTATGATAAAATTGCCACTACCTATGGCCGCTCTACATACCTGAGCAGTTTGGATGACGTCCACCCTGTGCAGATTTATCGGTGGCACTTTTTCTTTCTTCTTCTGTTGTTCTGACTGCTGCTGATGCTGTTGTTGCTGCTGTGTGGGCTGTTGTTGTTGTGCTGGTTTCTGTAGTTGCTTCTTTGACTGTTGTTGTTGTTGTTGTGTCTGCTGCTGCTGTTGAGCTGCAGTTCGTTGTTGCTGCTTCTTTTGTGTTTTTGCAGTTGGCTGTTGTTGTTGCTGCGTCTGTTTTTGTGGCTGACTAGGTTCGGGCAACTGTTGTAGTTGTTGCCCGACTTGGCGTATGCGTTTTTTTTCCTCCTGTTTTCTCCTTGCGAGATTACTAGCTCTCAGCTTGCGGATCTCCTGAAGCAATTTTTCTTTTTCTAAGTTGAGGTCAGCGACCCTAGCCTCTTTGCGTCTGATTATGGCCTCAACTTCGTCTTCAGTGTCGGAGGGAACCGATTCAAAGCTGATGCTGCTTATCGCGAATCGCCCCTCCCTCCCATCTGACACATATGAGTATGCATCGTCTTCTGTAGACGATGCACCCCCTTCCTCTACCCCTCTGTGGGGAGACGCACTGGTAATGCGTCGCTTGGAACTGGTGGAGGTCTGTTTTTTCCTCCTCCTCTTCGCAGTGCCTTCTTCTGGCACCGTTGGTTGCTGGCGTGATGCACCAGGCACCGGTTCCTGGTTTTCACAGTCCGCTTCTAGGCGAGCGGACTGCCCGTTCTCCTCCATGCTTGCACTCAGTCACCTTACTGGTGCAATTAATGGGCCAGATGGAAAAAAAAAACACACTATTGAATATGCTCGCACTGGGTTTCGAACCCAGCACCTGCTGTCTCTCGGCTTTGAGTTCTACTGACTCGGCTGCGCGCTTCTTGCGGATCCTCGTATCGTTTGCACACTTTCACTATCACACTATTTGCACTTATTACTTTGCGAAGTCGAAACACTTGTGCACTGTTCAACGGTCTGTGAACGACTGCAAGTGGAAAGGGACCTCAACCAACTATGCGTGCGAAACTGGAGACAGCTAGCTAAAGATCGAGCTGGCTGGAGACGCTTGTTGGTTGACGCCCAGGTCCACCCCGGACTGTAGCGCCATCTTAAGTAAGTAAGGAGAGCAGTTGAATATCTGTAGCTTATAAGGCAGAAACCTTTATTTTAGTTTTTATGTAATAACCTCATCTACAATTCAGTTGAGAGACTCTCACTGCTTGTGAGTTCTTAAGATCCGTTATATCAATAGGTAACATATAAACTCTCGCGTCTTCTTCATATCAATATTACTGACTATAATCTTAATGAAAGTACGTTAGTTAAGATCCCTTCATTCGACGCAACTCCTTTACTATTTTGATCGTTCGTTAATTTCGTGAGTCTAGTGTGTTTTGATGGATGATCCACAGTAAGGCTGCTTTTGAATAAGCTCGTTTCGCTTGTACACGATAGATCCTAGGAGTCTGCTTATTTTCTCTTATCATCCTTCGTTTATTTTTCGAATTGCTTCATTCTTGTTCTCTCAGTGATGGACACTGAAATCATGCTGTACATTTGTGAAAAAGTTATGAGTCATGTGAGTGGAAGAGTGGAAGCGAAACAATCAGGAAAAATTGCAATAATTGTACTGTAGAAACCCGCTTCTAAAAGCAGTAGGCCGATGGGACTTTCGAAATGTCGAAATTATCACGTTCTACACAGCCTAAGGAAACATTGTAATATCGTAGTGTGCGAATAGAAAACAAGCATAATGACTACCACGTTATCAACTCCAGGGCCGGAAACTGAACTCAATTTAATTGTTAATATGTATCTGATCTTTTAGACTTGGCAGGAATGTGCACTTGTTTGAAAGTATGGTGATGGCTCTTCGAGATGTAGATCGACACTACTATTTGTTGCTCGATTTCAAGGCCGCATGTGACAGCGTGCATAGAGACTGAGCTATAAAACGTCATGTCCAGTTTTCCACATTCCTGCCAAGCTCGTTAGTTTGTGCAGGATAACGATGGAGAACTCTCGCTGCTCCATCAACGTCGGTAACGAACTCACCGAGACATTTAATGTCAAAAAATGGTTTAGGACTGCCGACTGGCTGTTATGATATGTCTTTAATAACTTCCTGGAGAAGGGCGTGAAAAACTCTCTTGCCCACACAAGAGCACGATCTTCCGATCTTCCAAAAGTCCGTACAATTACTAGCATACGCGGACGACATTGACGTGATTGGTCGAGCACAGTAAGTCGTCAGTGAACCATTTGTGGTGATTGAGGGCAAAACTTAGTGTATGCTGTCAACAAGAAAGGACATAGGCAGCTACAACTTCAAGGTGGTTAATGACTATATCTACCTCGGCTCCCAAGTTAATAGCACAAACAACATCAGTACTGAGTTTAGGCGCAGAATAACTCTTGCCAACTGCTGTTTACTTGAACTCAAGAGGCAATGAAGCACAAACAAAGCCCTATTTTGAAGAAATAAGCTAGCATTGTATAAGACACTGATCATCCCCGTCCTGCTATACGGCGCGGAAGCCTGAACTATCTCAAGAGCGGATGAAGAAGATTTTGGTCTTTTGAGAGAAAGGGTTCTGAAGGACATGAAGAGCGCATGGATTACACTGCTTCAGCCCGAAAAGTGGGACAACGCAATAGATTACGACCACGAAGCCGGTGGCGCATGCAAGTGGATGAGAATCTCAACCAACTTGGCGTGCGAAATTGGAGGCAGCTGGCTAAGGATAGTGTCAGCTGGTGAGAATTGTTGGCTGTATCTAGGTTAACCTCGGAATGCAGCGCCAAGATAAGAAGAGTCCGGTTCCTTTCAATAAACTTGCAGAAATCCAATCAAATGGGCACCTTTGTTTTCGCCTTATCATGGAATCGGAACAAGATTATGAATATTGCTCAACGCTTAGATTCAGAATACGACTAGTTATTGCAACTTTTCAATAACAATTTGCTTAAAAACTTATCGACTCGCAAGAGTGGATGCTGAGTTGGCTGGTTTATATAATATGTAGTTACGGCAGTTAGCACTAATTTTTCAAAAAAAAAAAAAAAAACCCAAATAGAATTGAAGCATTAGTGAAATTCATATTTTTTGGAGGAATATAACACTTACATTTCAGTCACCTGCTTATAAATTCGTTATGCAGACGTGGTTTAGTATTTTAAGTTTAATATAACAGTTGCTTACTTATATGAATTTTTATGGATATTTTCGCGTTTAAATTGTTCGCTTTAAAATCTTTAGACTTCATGTGTCTGGTTTGGAAACTTCCTTAATACTGATTACTCCATCCATACATCCTTACTTCATAAGGTCTACCTACTCAACCTACGGTGCATCTTATCAAATGCACAGACGATCGTTTATTACTTCTATGTTTATTGAGGAAGTGAACTATCAACAATGTGTTTCAAAAGAATCGCAACAACCACATGTGCATTGCATTATGATCGGGTTTTATTGCGCTACTGTAACATTTATCCTCTGCGAAACGATAACACCGCTTAAAGGCGACAAGATTCTCAACTTCGGCACGCGAACAGCGCACAATATCAACAGCGCTGGTATCAGCAGAGTTAGAGCAGGCACTGATGACCTCAAAGATTGGAAAAAAATAGGAGCAAAGTATATTTTTTGTTGTTGAACCACACTTCGTCATCTTCAGCATAGGCAGAGTGGATGCTGCAGAGGATCCATTTTCCACTGTGGCCCAACAATAAAACATAACACCTTGTTTATTTGAAGTTTCGAACATCATCTGCATAGACAACACCCCTAGAAGGTCGTTGATAAACATTGAAAACAATGAGGGACCAAGAGCAGAGCATTGAGGTACACCATTTCGACTTAAATATATGCAATTGTATGTCGCACTCGAGAATGTCTTAGTTCCAGACGTTTACAGGACTTCAGATTCATCTTAAAGCTAGTGCAACTTCGCCTCACTTTCACGAATTTACGAACAAAGCCCATCGCCTCTTTAAGGCTGCTCCCTTAAAAACCACAGCAGATGTTGTTGAATCCCACAAACCACCCTCACCACATTCATAGCAAAAAAAAATCTATTAGCGAATTACTTCTCCGCCTCCGCCTCAGGTGGAGACACGTCTAGCGATTGGGGCATTTAATGGAAACCAAGCCAATTTCCTTCGGGAAATTTTCCACGCCATTTAATCAGTGGAAAAGCGTAAAAACTACGTTTCCAAATGAAAATAAACAGAAAATAACATAAACTTTCGAAACAACCAATTCAATTCTACTCAGCTGATAACACGAGCAGAACGGCGAAAAAAACGAACCAAATTCCGATAAGATTCAACAGAAATCGGTGTTTCGTTTTTCTTTCCTTTTTTTAAATATATGAAGGAAAAAAAAAACTGACAATAAACTGATAACGATAACTGTCGCCACTGCCATCTATCTCGATGGGGAGGAGTTACTCAGTGCCGGCCTGGCGGAGTGTGAGAACGAGTGTACCAACAAAACGCTCTCACTGTGAACCGGTTTTCACCGACTGCAGGGGAAGTGGTTGGCTGTACATAAGGAACGATTTGGGAGGAGCTATTTACAGTTAGACACGAATGAGCATGTGCCGTGGTTGAGCCGTGAGTTTCGTTCAGTTTTGAGTGGAGTGAAACGACGGGAGTCACTCGAGCAGCGGGCATTTGGGAGTGAGTGCCGGATGGGATTGTTGTGTTGGTCCAAGGAACGTATTGTGTTTGTTTTCGAATTGGAATTCCTTGATGGACGGACGACGGGAACTATAGACTTCTTATGAGCCTTCTAGTTGGGTCGGGTGTTGTGTGCGGGTTCAAGTGAGAGAAATGAAAAGAATTTTGTTTGGTGACTGTTGGTGATTGGAGCAGCTGTTGAATTGGCTGGGAACGGAGGGTTTTGTTTTTGACTTGAATTAGCGGTGTACGTGAAGTTGGATGGTTTACACATTCTGGTGTGTGAGGTACAAGTTTATCTTCTTCCAATGGGTCTGAGAAGAGAAACAAAATCCCGATGTCGGGGGAATAGGAGCCGCTTGTGAGTTTTTCGTGAAAGGAGCTGTGGACACTTCTGGGCTGACTGCCGGGGGCTTGATGTAATTTGGATTTCTTCATTTTATGTGCATTTTAAGATTTGATTGATTTTAAAAGTGCATTGATGGATGAAGGCGAATCCTCCTCCGAAGCAATTCTGCAGGATGGAGGTGAGTCGCTCTAATCAACAGCAATCTTTGGTAAAAACCTATTCTGGGGGTATTCTATTGGACTCGGCTATGCTTGCAGTGCTTTTAAGCCGGCGGCTGGAAGAAATGTTTTGTTTTTAATGTTCTAAGCTTTAAGGACACCCAACATCGACGTCTCGGTCAGAACGTAACAGCAGACTTTGAGGTAGTCACAAACTTTGTCTACCTAGGAACCGCTATCAACTCAGACTGACCCCAGCGCTGAAATCAAACGAAGAATAACTCAAATAACGCAAATTGGTAAACAAAGCGAACAACCAAGTTAACTCTTTACAAGACCTTAATCGTCCCAGTCCTGCTATATGGCGCGGAAGCATGGACTCTGTCAAAAGCGGATGAAGCTGCTCTTGGTTGCTTCGAGAGGAAAATTCTTCGGGTGATTTTCGGACTCGTCTGCATAGATGGTGAGTGGAGGAGGAGATGTAACGACGAACTATACGGGCTGTTCAGCGACATCGACTTAGCCAGAAGAGTGAAGATCCAACGATTGAGATGGCTAGGTCATGTAGAGCGGTTGGAAACCAATGCTCCGGCCCGCAAAGTCTTCGAATCCACCCATGAGGGACGGCGCAGTAGAGAGAGTAGAGGAGACGCTTGTTGGTGGAGGCCCAGGTCCACCCCGGACTGTAGCGCCAACTTAAGTAAGTAAGTTCTAAGCTTTAAATGATTCTACAACCAGTTGCAAAGGCAGCGGAATGAGCCCACTAATCAATGAGTGAAACTAGAGATGGGCAGGTAGGTATTCGGTATCCGGCTTACTTTGTATTATCCCGCCCGGAGCCGAATAATATTTGTATACCCGACCGAATACTGGACAGCAATTTTTTCAGTAAAAAATAATTTTATTTAAATTAAGAATAATAAATAGGTGTATGTACTTTCAGTTGAATATTGGAAGTTTGCTATTGGAATTAGTTTTTCTGCATTCCGGGGTAAACATTTATTTTTTTTGTTTTCGTATACGATCCTTGCTTCATAAGACTCTCTCACTGTATGCACTGCTACATGGACATGAAAGATACGTTTTGGCAAATTTGGACATAATTGGGTACTGTCTTCCATTTAATGACCACCAAGCACAAGCGTCACTATTCTGTTTAAGACTAAATGCTTTGGGACACAAGTCAAGCTCGTTGGCGGTATCACTTTTGGCACAAAACTCAATCTGACTTTTGTCTTCTGCAACCTGTATATTTTATTTTGAAGTTCGGAGGAGGACAACAGGAGGACAGCAACAAATAAAACTATCAAGTGGAGGAGAAGGAAAAAACATGCTTGAATTGGGTTTACTTGTTCCGCTGTGATTTATGTATCAGATATTGGCGGGATGTCGGTTACCGAATATTCGGCCTGCAACTAAGCCGGTACAATTCTAGTCAAACACTCTCAGATGCACTCAAGGGACATCAGAGGTAGAGGTTGGATCTCCTTCATGGGCGTGAGACAGAATTGACCCACGGCAGTGATCCCAATATGCGTCGCAAGTCTCATTTGTGGAAAGGGAGACTAAAATGCAAGAAGGTCAATAATTCGAATGCTGTCCTTAGAAATGAGTTTTGTTAGACATTGTAGTCGAAATGGATGAGGGAACTATAAATTTAATGTTTTTGCAAACAACCATGCAATTCCTCAACTATATATATATATATGGGTGGCGCTGCAGCCCATAGAGGGCCAGGGCCTAGCTTCTCAGCAACCACTCGTGTTGTGCGTGCTATTGTTCTCTCACGAGTGGAAGGGACCTACAGTTTTACGCCGAATCCGAACGGCCAAGTTTGAGAGGCTTTTTCTAGACGGGAAATACTTGAGCATTGTCAGTGACTCGAAAGAGGTGGGGCCGTGAAAATTATTTCTGTCGCTTAGAGCTGGAATCGAACCTACGACGTCGAGGTTTGGGTCGACGCACGTACCCACAACGCCACGGGCCACCCTCAACTATAGCAAATTCAATAAAAATTGCAGTGGTCATACAGTGGAATTAACTCTCATAATCTAAGCTTCAATGAAGAAAGTTTGCAAAGATCAATTTCAAGGATAATTTAATTTTTAGACTGAGTAGACGGAGGAAGAGACTGGACTGGACTGGACTTTAACCTCCTTGCTCAGCGTTCTCCATACGAATTTTGGAGATTAAGAAGGTCTTAAAAGCCCCAATGTCTTATTTAAACTCCAAAAACAATGAGATGTCTGCTATATCCAGCAATAGCGCTGCTGGACAAGATTCTGTTGGCAAAACCATTTTAGTTGCAATTTGTTTCCATAAATTCTATTGTTAACTACTGATCGTTGTGCATTGGGAATAAATTATTTACCGGCACATCATTTACACAAAACGATGAAAACAAACTTTTTTCCATATGTTTTTGCAAAAATAACTTGTTCAGCTGCGTAATTAGACAGCATGCCATTTTGGGAATAAACGGACAAAAAAATCACAAAGTAGGAGCATTTTAAAAAAAATTTATTTTGAATACTATAATATGGGTGGCGTTACAGCCCTTAGAGGACTAGGGCCTGGCTTCTCAGCAACCACTCGTGTTGTGCGTGCTATTGTTCTTGCACGAGTGAAAGTTATCTACAGTTTTCTCCCTACTACAACAGTTTGAGAAGCGTTTACCGAGACAGGAAATGTTCTTTGAGAATTGTCAGTGACTCAAAGAAGGGGGGCCGTGAAAATTATTGTGTCGTACAGAGCAGGGATCGAACCTGCGAAGTCAAGCTTCAATTGTGTTAGTGTCGACGCACATACTCACAAATCCACGGGTCACAACCGAATAATAAATCCCAGAAAAAATTATTTACCTTAAAAGATGATATCAATGAAAACAAGAGAAAAACATCGCCAGAATGTTTTTCTTCATTCGGCTGAAAATTGTCCATGCCACTGCAGGGCTTGTGCCAGATTCAAATCCTATTTTTTTCCAACTTTCATAATTCAAGGCTCAACTTTTTTCGAATCGCTGACAATGCCCAATACTCATAGTGCACTTGGCCCATGTCAACCAATCGAGCGAACAAAGTGGATAACATGGTCCGAATTTAACATTAGTAAGAAGCTGAGTAACACTTGTCAATCGGCTTGTTTCTTTGAAGGCAACAGGCGATTGATTAGAAGAACTCTATCTCGATGAATCAAGCTGACCACAAAACACTGAGCATCTCACTGAAACGCAGTGAAGCAATGAGGCGCATTATCACGAACAATATCACAAGCGAAAGATGTTCCTGGTTTGTGTTCACATCTTTCAGAGGAACAAATTCCATTACAAACTACATTCCACTAGTCTTTTTAGTCATGTGCGCATTTAACGATTATTGTGGCTGGAGTTGAAAAGAGAGCATGTTCGATGTTTCACTAATTTTTTTAAAATAAAATTAAGAAAAGATGAAGGTATTTGATGTGCCATTTCGGTTTATACCATATTTGCAAGAAACAAAAAATACTTACGACTCACAGCAAGGACAACATTCCAGCAAAGACAGTGCAATGAAGTCTCTGAGCGAGATTATTTTGCGTTGAAAAAATCATATGTTTTGTCTGACTCATTCTGCAAAGTGCCTGATCTTAGGAAACAATTATTTGCCCAAGCTGCAACGTGTAGATTGGTTTTATGATTTCCAGTGTTGAAAATTCAAAACCAGGCATCGAAAGACATTTTTTTCATCTTGTACAACCCATGCCATGAAGGTAACGACGAAGCGATCTGGATAAATCTATTGTATTGGATTCCGCCAAGGGGTGCAGTTAAACCAAAAGCTTCCCTCGTGAAAGCTAGCAAGTCCTGAAGTGAGTACCTCCCTATGGAAGATACGTTTCCTTAACTAGATTAGTAATGGGCAGTCAAACAGTGTGTCTCTGATGACACGTCGTTTCATTCTCGATACCGGGCCACTAAGAATGCTCATAAGTTGACAAACCTTGTCTTGGCACAGGTTCAATTTGTGATATTTCATACCGCCGTGGCCAGTAGGAATGTTCGTTGGCCTTCTTAAGATATTCTTCTTTTGAGAAGGAGTATTTATATTATCCTTGTATGAAGAAAGCCGGATTAAACGTTTGGATTGCCTAAGACCATGACCACATGTCAACTGGTTAGGTTAGATGGGGTTATTGGGCTGACAGCGAAATTGTCAGCACACAAAGACCAGTGTTGGTCCATTGTTATACCCAGTGCCATTAAATTAAATTAATGGCCCCCAAAGACAAACGGGCTCTGGACCAGATTTGAAAACCAAATAAAAGCAATTTAACTGCTTGCTTTCAATGGGACTCGAACCTAGGTATCTACTCAATCAACTGCGCCATCCAGCCGTTTGTCCACTGGCTTAGATGAAGTTTATTTTGCCCATTTGTAACTACTGTCCCAATCGACATAGCAGTACAGGACCGATGAACGAAGATTCCAGCGCTTACCACCTCATCTGCCGACTCATTGCCTGCAATCGCTCTGTGTCCGGGGACTCAGACAAGCTTGAGACGTGCCTGGCAAGGGATTGCAGATCGTCAGAACAACCTGACCGCTTTGGAACACATAATGTTGGACGAAACTTCCTTTGATGCTGCTTGACTGTCAGGAAAAAGACTGTCAGGAACTTGAAACACTGTAGAACTCGACCCCATTAGTAAGAAAATCCTTGTGCTGCGCCTACTCCATCAGTTTGTGTACCACCTAGACATTGTGTTGGCCTAGTGCTGGGACACCATCGTGCTGGCCTAGTGCTGGGACACCATTGTGCTGGCCTAGTGCTGGAACACCATTGTGCTGGCCTAGTGCTGGGACACCATTGTGCTGGCCTAGTGCTGGGACACCACTGTTCCGGACTAGTGCTGGGACACCATTGTGCTGGCCTAGTGCTGGGACACCATCGTGCTGGCCTAGTGCTGGGACACCATTGTGCTGGCCTAGTGCTGGGACACCATTGTGCTGGCCTAGTGCTGGGACACCACTGTTCCGGACTAGTGCTGGGACACCATTGTGCTGGCCTAGTGCTGGGACACCATCGTGCTGGCCTAGTGCTGGGACACCATTGTGCTGGCCTAGTGCTGGGACACCATTGTTCAGGACTAGTGCTGAGACACGCCTTAGCCGACACTTTAAAGCACTAATGGCATCAGTAATGTGGAAGGAAATCCCTGGCGTCAGCTGCTTTTTAAAATTTGTTCGACAGTGTATGCGAATTAGGCTAGCAGTAGCCAATAAAAGTCAGTTGTCAAGGAACTCAATCTTCGGGTGCCTCGTACTAAATTCCTTGATTGTGTGGTCAGTTAAAGGTCACCACTTTATGGACAATAGAGTCACTAGAGTCACTCAAAAGAGACCCGCCACAGCCAGCAGCTTGCTGCTTTTCAACGAATGTACATTCGGCGATGGATTCCTATTTTGTATCAGTCGACATCCTCTCTCATCTGATTCCTACGTCTCTTACAAGCACACTTTGACTGAAAAAAAATGATCACTATCCTCCCCTACCACTGCCCTGAGTAATAAGGCACATGCTAGCCACTTTAATTAATTGGAACACACCTCATCAAAACCCACCTCAATAAATATCCTCAAATCGAAAAAAAGAGAACAGCCAAGCGACCACCATCCCCATCTCAGAGAGCGCTCCTCCTCGCCCAACTACTTTACGGCAAATTGATTTCTTCTCATTTATCATCGAGGGTCCTCCACCCGGTGGGCAACGTGATTCCCACGCATCCACATCAACGACGCAACGACTCGTCTAGCAATCCGAAATTCCGAAGGTCGGAACTTTGTTAATTACACCCGCGTCCTCCGCATCGCCGCCAGTCATCCATCCCATCGCCGAGTATTCCCATCGAGCTCTGGAGCAAACATATTATCCGTTCTAATTCGCACAGAATCACTGCAACTACGGCGTCTAGAGCGAGAGAGCGGTGCGGCGTCGAAAAGGATGTAATTAATGATGTTCGTGCAAATATTAGCAGAGCGCCGCTGTTGCTCTGCGGCCCCTGTCTCCCCCGACACATGGAAAAGTTGGGAAATGTTGATTTTACAGATCAATGGACACGTTTGCTCCGATTCCTTTGGTCTCCTTTGGTGTCAACCCTCGCGCTAATGATCTCCTTCGCTTGTCTCACACAAATGCTGCCTTCCTTCCGTCGTCGTCGTCTCGGTCGTTTGTGGTGTCCTTTGAACGTCGTTTAACGATGCCAAGATTTGCTCGCTGCTGTAATTAGAGCGCATTTTCGGTTTGGATACAAATTTGTCAACCGTAAATCGATTTGTCAATTCAAATATTGCTTGCCACTTGGCGCTAATGATCGCCTGCCTGCCCTGGGCTAGGTATCGAGAGGACTTCGCAAATGAAAGGATGTGCTATCGTTTTGAAATTAAAAAGGATGCATCCTGAACAAATACGTGCTGGCACAGGGGGCAACACATGTCCTAGGTCTTTTGACTCGAATGCAGGCACAGTGGTCGGTTGTCTAAACTGACACTGATTGATGGGAGTGTGCGAAAAGGGAAGGATGTCTGTTGATTGCGTTTTTGCGTGGAATAGGTGCAGATCGACTTAAGCTAAATGTTACCTATTCTGTGGGCTAAGTTGAAAATAATTGTTCGAAGCAAACGTCTTAGAGCTCTGAAGACGGCATTAGAAGCGCATAAATGATGTCAGTACTTGGGTATTATTCGAGCCCTCTTTTGGCAGGACGAATGTAATCGATGGTCATGGGAATCCAACAGCCATGAAAGACCATCATGAATGAAACCAGGATTCGGGAAGACTACCAGAGATGTCGATTAATGATTCGTAAGCATCAAGTAAATAGTTTCAGTGAAAAGAAAACGTCCGCTTCCAATGCCTGAGACCAAACGTTACAGCACCAAACGAACGAGTTGATAGTTGCTGGGCTGAAGGTGACTCTCATGATACATCAGTAAGATAATGGAGAATGCAAACATTTTCAAACACAACGCATTATCTCTGACAACAAAATCCCCCCGAGATTTGGCGAACCTGGAAAAGAGAGGCAGAACCACCAGAACAACGCCTCCAAGAATTACGTCAGACTGAATGGAGAAATTTGAAGGTTGCGGGGACCAAGTAGGCGTCAAGGTGGGACACGACACAAGATGCGTGCAAGACATCACACACAATGGAAACAGAGCACAAGTGACCTGCTGGTAGAATTAGAAGAAGTATACATATGTTGCAGTATTAACAGAAAACCTTTCTGATGTTTAATAAACTGGGCATTTTTTATAATTTAGATTCACAAGACTAATTACGTGCGATAGATTGAAAACTATCGTTTGCCCGATCCACAAGAAAGGAGATCCCTTCAACTGTGCCAACTATCAAGGGATCAGTCTTCGCGTATAAGATCTTCTCTGCCGTTTTGTGTACCCCCCTGAAGCCAATTATTAATAATCTGATGCATCCGTATCAGTGTGGCTTCAGGCCAAGGAAATCCACCACCATCGACCAACTATTCATACTTCGGCAGATCCTGGAAAAGACTCAAGAGATGCAGATCGACACGCACCATATATTTGTCAAAGGACGCATATGACAGCGTGCATAGAGACGAGCTATACAATGCCTGTCTAGTTTTGACATTCCCACCAAACTCGTCAGGTTGTGCAGGATGACGATGGGGAACTCTCGCTGCTCCATCAAGGTCGGTCCCGGAGACCTTCAATGCCAGGTTTTAGGCAAGGCGACGCGCTGTCATGTGATTTCTTCAACATCGTCCTAGAGAAGATTGTGCGAAACTCAAACGCCAACACTAGGGGCACGATCTTCCAGAAGTCCGTGCAATTGTACGCCGAAGACATTGACGTGATTAGCAGAACTCAGCGAGCCGTCAATGAGGCGTTTGTTGACATTGAAGCGGAAGCGGCTGAAATGGGTCTGGCGTAGCGATGGGCAATTGCGAATAAAAACAATCGAATAATTCGATTGTTCTAGCAATCGCAATTATTCGAATTCGAATTGAGCGCAGTCGATTGTTGAATTTCGATTCTTGTAGGTCCGATTCCAATCGCCAACAAATGTGTGTATTCCTCGATTCTTCAAGTCAGAGAGAGATCACTAAATTGTGTGTATCCGCCGATTCTCGCAATTGCCCATCTCTTTTTCATTTCGTTTCACTACTACAATTTAAACTTTACATTTATGAGAGTGAGAGTACAATCCTCTCACTAATTGGGTGAGAAGAATGGAAAATACAGTCGAACCTCCAAGATTCAAATAGCCACGGGAACCAATATTTTTCAGAAATTTGGTTTGAATTGTAGAAAATTCGATTTAAGGATGTTCCAATTACAGGGGTTTGGCTATATTTCCATTCCCAATCTTCCCATTTTGGTAGGTATTGTTTCTTATTGGAGACACAGCCTTACGCTGATTTTTCACACTGACACCAACATATGAATACATCGAGGAATTAGTACCCGGCATTCTGTTGATTGCAGTAGGGACCGAGAATAATCGATTCGATTCGATTACTATTCGATTGTTTTCTGATGAGACCGAATAAATCGACAATCGAATTCAAACTTTAACAATTGCCAATTCATTCGATTGTGAATTTCATTCGCAATCGCCCATCGCTAGTCTGGCGGTGAATGAGGGCAAAACGAAGTATATGCTGTCCTTAAAAAATAACATACAACATCGATGTCTTATACAGAGCGTCACAATGGACAGCTACAACTTCGAGGTAGTAAAGGACTTCATCTACCTCGGCTACGGAGTAAACTGTACTAATTGATGAAAGATTGTGCGAAACATCAGTACCGAGATCAAGCGTAGGATAACTCTTGCCAACCGCTGTTTCTTTGGGCTCAAGAGGTAATTGAGTAATAGAACCCTCTCTCGAAGAACCAAGTTTTACTCTATACAAGACACTGTGATCCAGTCCTGCTATACGGCGCGGAGGTATGGACAACCTCGGAAGCGGATGAAGAAGTCCTTGGTCTCTTTGAGAGAAAAGTTCTACGTGCGATCTTTGGTCCTGTTTGTTTTGACGGGTTCTGGAGGAGAAGATTCAACCACGAACTGTACGGGCTGTACAGCGACATGAGCCTAGTTAGGTGTCTACGGATCCAACGCCTACGGTGGCTAGGTCATGTAGAGCGGATGGACACCAGAGCTCCGGCCCGAAGAATCTTCGAATCCGAACCTGTCGGGCAACGCAACAGAGGACGCCCGCGTTTAAGGTGGCGCACCCAAGTGGAGAAGGACCTCAACCAACCTGGTGTGCGAAACTGGAGACAGCTTGCCAGAGATCGCTCTTGTTGGAGAGGCATGTTGGTTGAGGCCCAGGCCCACAAAGGACTGTAGCGCCACACAAAGAAGATCGAAAACTCTCTTTAAGTAGCTGCTTCCAGTTTCGCACACACAGTTGGTTGGGGTCGCTTTCCACACCTCCTCTATCAGAGTCCGAGAGTTGCTTTCCACTCGCAGCATCCAAGAACAACCTCGGCCGCTTTTTTGACAAAGTTCATGCCCCAGTACCATATAGCACGACTGGGACGATTGAGGTCTTCGAGAAGGTTTCCTTGGTTGTACGCGAGAGGGGTTAGTTCATCAAGCGGTGCAAGTTACTGAAGTAATTAATGTCCAAAATCAGCGTTCGAATATAATTAAAAGCGTGCTTGATAGCCTTGAACAAAATTCATGAAATTTTACACTCTTTTGAATAAATATAACGAAATGTAGATATGGGGTTGGTTTGATAATTCTGCGAGTTTTTGAATTTCCATTGCAATAAGGTCAAATTCAAATTAAACACTTCTCCCAGCTAACTGCACCACAGCCTATTAAACTGGCAAACAGATCAATTGTAACGAAACTGAAAAGAAGTCGTTTGTTTGGCAAACTTTGGTTTTGGTAAGAAATTTTCTTCAAAATAAAATTGGGCTTCTTGTTACTCAAAAACATCCCTTAATTGCAGACTGTCTCTTAACGGGATGGCTGAGCGTTTAAACATTCACTGAAACTGCAAAGAGGAAGAGCTCGCCAGGTGTGGTACAACCTCATCGCTATCAATTGCAGGGGTACCACCTTCCATGCCGATCGCTACAGCCTACCATCTTTTAAAGATTCACAAATAACAAATGGCTAGAAGGCATCACTTGCCTTAAAACAAGAGAAAACTGGCCATCACTAAAGCAGTTAAAGTAGTGGTACAAAAGCCACATATTGGATGGACTGTAGGGTTTTTCTTTCGAATGAGGAGGTTAGCACTGAGACAAAGACCCATTTAAATGGTCATGTTAGTCGATTTTAAAGAAACAATTTCGTAATACCTGATGAGAAGGCGAAAGTAACCTGCGACAATGTTCTTATTCGATAAATGATAGTTAATAGATTTCCCGTGTGGTCCATCTTTGAACCTAGCGTGTGAGAGCACTTTGACTGTGACACTTGATCACTTGATCTTTGCAATCCCACAATTACTACTGAATGCTGAATGGCAAAGTTGGTTAATCACCTGCTCTTGGTTAAGCAAAAGTTAATATGCTCTTATCTGGTTGTCAAGTCTGGTACAATTACTCTTACTTGTGGTTGTGATCAAATTAACACCTGTGTTACACCCAATCCCAATGGATCAACAATAGTCTTCAAACCTACTAGACAACAGGTCAAACTTTAACGCCTGCGATGATGAAGCAAACTAACAACGCAAAGAGTGTTAAGACTTGTCTGGGCATACTGTAGGTACACAATTCACTGAATTCTGCCAAACCTTCCAACAAGCACATTCAATAAACTATTTAGAACAGAGTGTTAAGAATTAAAATGTTCGTTAAGGCCAAAAATGTTTTGTTCAGTTTTCATTGGGTATGTTCGTCGACCCATGGCTCTATCTCCTTCCAGTCACTAGCAATCCTTGAAGAGTATACGTGTTTAGAAACTCACGTTGAAAGAAAAATCTTCAAAGTTGCCTTAAGGCCTAAGCTGGCCCAAAGTCCTTGCACAACAGCTAACCAACTTTCCTAGGTTTCACAGCACTTTGGTTATACAAGTGGTTATAAACACGTTTTCAACCTACTAAGCTCAGCTGCAATTGATCGCTTTCAGACTTCGACATTTGAGTTAAATGAGTTACTAATGTCCGTTAGACTAATAGGACAGGGGTGGTGGCCCGTGGGGTTATTGGTTTGTGCATCCATCCCAACCTTGACGTCGTAGGTTCGATTCCTGCTCCATGCGACACAAACCCACCTCTTTCGAGTCACTGACAATGCTCAAAGAGTATTTCCTGTCAAGAAAAAAGCTTCTCAATCTTGGCCGATCGGAGTCGACATAAAACTGTAGGTCCCTTTCACTCGTGAGAGATTACTTAATTTAACTCTAGTGTTGGGTGGAGAAGCTAGACTTCATAGTAGCATTGGCAAGGCAACGACACTTCAAGATAAGAACAGGAAATTTGTGAGATATTTAAAAAAAAAAATGATTAAATGAACAATTCTTTGTTTCTTGTCGCGGCTCAAGTTGGGAAAATGTATCCAAGTCCAGACTATCACACCACCTGATGAAGTTGGCCAGCATATAGTGGCACCAAAATTCCATACAAATATTCCTCCAAATAGCTCTGTATGTTTGCCGCCTTTCTATCTTGGAACTTAACCACACAATTAGATTTTATTTCTTCATGTTTGGACTAAAAAAACCTGCGAAAGTTGACCAGCAACATAGTCGGCTGCTGGTCGCGATTGTGGCATTTGAATTTTATAGTGATGATGCTAACCCGATCGAAGGTCCTCCCGAAGATCTTCAAATAGCTGCGACAATAGCGACATTACCTGCAAATTATAAGTGCAGAACAGGTTAAAGAGCAGATAAAGGTTTAATTGTACACGAGATTGTGGCCGAATCCGAAGCGGAAATGTTGAAACAAGAGAAGATTGGAATGACGCAAGATACGCAATTAAAATTAAATCTGAAGAAGACGAATACGAAGGAGGTGACCATTGATGTTTAAATAAATACTATGTGTTCTTCTTCTTTGATTGGCGCTACAGCCCGGGGTGGACCTGGGCCTCAACCAACATGCCTCTCCAGCCAGCACGATCTTGCGCCAGCTGCGCACACCAAGTTGGTTGAGGTTCTTTTCAACTTGTGTGTGCCATCTCGTGCCAGGACGGCCTCTGCTGCGCTATCCCAATGGCTCGGTATCGAAGACTCTTCGGGCCGGAGCTGTGGTGTCCATCCGCTCTACATGACCTAGCCATCCTAAGCCTTGGACCCGAAGACGCTTAACTAGGTGCATGCCGCTGTACTCTCCTCCTCCAGAGGCCGTCAACGCAAACAGGACCAAAGATCGCACGCAGAACTTTTCTCTCAAAACAACCAAGAGCTTCTTAATCCGCTTTCGAAAGCGTCCATGTTTCTGTGCCATAGAGCAGGACTGAGATGTTGACAAAGGGTTTCAGCCGTTCACACAAAACGACAGAGTATCTTGTACGCGATGTTAAGGAGGGTGAAGTCAAAGGGGTCTCCTTTCTTGTGAACCGGACAAACAATAAATACTATGTGTTGAAGACTTTTATTATTTTTTTTTTTTGTTTTAATTAATTGTTTTCTGATTGACTAAGTTGGCCCAAAATCTTTGCGCAGCAGGTGGTCATTCACATTCAAGTGATTGCATGAACAAAAAATCAGATTTCAATCTACTAACCTCAGGTGCAACGAATCGCTGTCAGACTTCGACATTTGAGTTTACTTTTTGGAAACATTTCTATTCCTTTATTTGTTGTTTTAAGACTAAAAGGACAGTGGTGGCAAAAGCAAATTCCACAAAATGCGCTTATGTCCCGAACGGTTCTGGTGATCAAAGTTTGATGAATCGTCCCTGCAAGACAACAGCCATATTTAATGTCCTAGAAAAGTCTCCAACCATTGACCCCTACTGATCAGCAGCAAATTTAAAAGGCTACCAAACATTCTAGATCGCTGTACACTGTACGTGATCCAACTTCTGTCAAATGTTCGAAGAATAACCATGTTTCAATCAATTCTAACTTTCCGACATTCCACAGACTCAACGAGTTCCACACTCCAGCACCCTGCTCACTCTGCAGCCCAAAAGATAGCCCTCCCCACAGGTAAGACTGTGACACAACATACCCACCCAGGAATGCAGTGCAATTTTAACACATTCTCCGGTGTCATGCCTCATAACGGCCGACTGAGTGGACTGTGACGGCCAACGACGGAATAAACGCTTAACCAAAACGATCATCAATCAATCAACGGTCGCAGTTTGTCAAAACCACACACAATCTCCACACTTGAGGACCTATTGAATGCCTGCGATGACATTGACGGCTTTGTCCACGAAAAGCTCTTAAATCCATCACATTCATCAACACAACAAGATGAATAACACGCGATCCCATGATAGAGCGCCGCACGGCCGTTCTCTGTGCCAAGTGCCACCAGCGGCAACCTCGCTCACAGCGACCAACACCTACAAGCCATTAAGCGAAATGACAGATTGAACTCAGGAATCCCATAGCACGGTGAACACCTTACATGTGTACCAGTGTCTACTTACCGCGGCTGCCGCCGGTCATATCACACGTTCTGTTCTGCTTTGTCAACTCGAAAGCCTGCAGCACGGCAGCGCACCACGGCAGGGTAACGCACCGTGAAATGGGCGACACTTTAAGTGAAGCGACAGACAAGACCAAACAAGGAACACGGCACAAAAAATCGACAAAAAAATGATAAATGACCACCGGCGCGCCCGCCATCGTGGAGGGCTGCGCTGCACACGGTGTCTTTTGGCACCGTCCAATGGGCACACCGATCGCCTGCACACCGAACGCCACCGCTCACGGTTTCCGTGTTAATTGGATTTTTGTCTAATGTTTCGTGTTTCCTCCTACCAGGCTATCGGACATGGCTCTGGTCCTCGCTATTATGCGGTGTCAACACCACACCTTTCGACCGATTCGCTCGCACACTTCAGACCCCGTCCGACTCGTGAACGACGCCCTGTCGAACATAATAGAAAACGCACTTAGTGTTATCTCGTGCGCGCTTGCCTGTTCGGTCGGCTGGTGGTTACACAGCGCCGAGCCGCCGCGCTCTGTCCCTCTGCAGGGATACAAGACGTCAGCGAGATAACGGTAATCGGCAACATTCCCAAGACATGTTCGTCGCGCCGTTCGTTGCGCCGAGCGTAATGAGTGAGCGAGCGTACACTTAGTTATCCATCGACCCACCTGCGTCAGAGTACTGCACGACGACGTTGTCTAAGCCAAAGCCAAAGCCAAAGTCGCAGCCGAGCTGAAGTTGAAGCCGTCGGTCGGTTTGACAACAGTGGCAGTCCTTGTTGGTCCTTTTGGTGTCATTAATTACTGCAAGCCGCACCGCACCGCACTGATGCCGTTCAACGGCAAGAGTGTGCATCGAAGTTTTGGGGATTATCCCCAAACGGTCGGGGATGCAGATTCGACCACCGACGGCAGCGCATCCTGCGCTTTGCGCTGCATTTTCCTTGCTCGTCCCGAGTCGGCCCTCGTGTGTGGACATAAATCAATTTCACGTCCATGTTAATAATTTTCATGAAACCCCCAGCAGCAGCAGCAGCAGCAGTGTCGGCATTCGCGCCGGCCGCGGTGGGGCGAGCGGCTGAAATGAGTTAAATTTATCGCCGGGCCAAGCAAAGTTCAGTGAGTTGCAACAAATTGGCGTTAGGTTTGTTGGCTTGCAAGTCCCATAAATCTGCGGAATTTCGAATCGGAAGACGAGGATGGGAATGCGCCGCGCACTGTGCACGTGGAAGACAAGAAGTGGGCGAAGACGTGCAGCCTATGAATGCTGTGACAACAATTAAGCGAAAACGCTTGCGGTTGGGCTGAAGGGGGGACGTGTTGTTGCACGACGTGGCGTCTTGGGGGTCAATTACAGCCCCCCTCCCAAAGGTGGAGAGACAGAGACAGAGTCTGTGAAACTAAGGACGTGCAGAGTTCTTGTATTTGTCACCCGTTGTGAAACAATTTGGGACTCTAATAAATATTTCCAGTGCTGACTGCTGATTGCCTTGACAAACTTGACTTGCAGCTTTGGCGGAATTTTAATTGAGTTTTATTTGATGCCAGCCGCATACGCGAGCGACGTGGACAATTTCGTAGCTCCAACGATGGCGAGAGTCTCAGTCATGGGCTAATGTTGGGAGAGACCAAGTTCCAGAGCTAAGCGGCAACCCAAATAATATCGAGCTGTTACTTGCTAGCAGGCAGAAATCCAGGATCCCGGGTCCAAATATAAAAAAGGTGGAGCCACTCTGTTGAATACAGCGATATCCCTGGCTCCAAGCATCCTTGGACTAGGAAGGCCTTAGAAGGAAGATGTATGTGGTGTATTATTTTATGCACCAGTACAGGACCAAGACCCATCGGAGCGTAAGATTCTTTGATCTAGTGGAAAGCTTTGGAGAATTAATATCTAACAAAACTGTGTCACAAGCTGCCGCGAAGGGCTCAAGGTTCATGGCTTGCATCATTCGATGACTCTATGCTGAGTCCCAGGTCACAATGGTATAACCGACAATGAGGTAGCAGGATGAACTTGCTAGGAAACGGGCCGAATCCGACCCTTTCCAAGTAAGCCCTTGTTTCCACCCACCACTTTCTGATGTCAATTTGAGCAATGTGGACAAAACAATCATGAAGAGTTTGACTGTCTTCTCACATGTGAGACCAATCGGATATTATAGCCAAGATATAGTCGCGCCAAAAGGAACAAAGGGACATGGAGCAAAAAGCTGCTGCGAATGGTAATCGGGGCGCTAACTGGTGGCCTGTGGCGTTGTGGGAATGTGCGTCGACCCCAACCTCGACGTCATAGGTTCGGTCCCTGGTCTGTGCAACGAAATAATTTTTACGACACCACCTCTTTCGAGTCACTGACAATGCTCAAAGAGTATTTCCCGTCTGGAAATAGCTTCTCAAACAAAGCCGTTCGGATTCGGCATTAAACCGTAGGTCTCTCCCACTCGTGAGGGAACAAAAGTACGCACAACACGAGTGGTTGCTGAGAAGCTAGGCCCTGGCTCCCTACGTGCGTAGCGCCACCCATATTATTATTATTATTCTTATGTCAGTCGATTCATGTATATATTTTTACATTACCGCGTCAGAGGAGATGCAATGAGATATCAAAGTAATTGGGAACAGAGCTGAATGTTCATTTGTTCTTCTGTCCGGGGTCAACCTGAGCCTTAGCCAACTTGTCTCTCCTTCTAGCCCGGTCTTGTCCTTGTTGCTGCCAGCCACGCACTTTCAACTTATTGGGGTCTCCCTCTATCCGCGTGTCTCTGGGTGAAGTCGAAGACTTTCCGGGCCGGATCATTGGTGTCCATTCGCTCTATGTGACCTAGTCATCCGAGACGAGAGATTTGAACTCGTTTGATCAGATCTATGTCGCTGTACAGCCGTCCGCTTTAGTAAGTGCCCATGCATCTGCGCCATACAACAGGACTGGGACTATCAAGGTCTTATATAGGGCTATATTGGTTCTTCGAAAGATGGCTTTATTCCGCAAGAGGCGCTTCCTACCTAATACCTAAATAAATGTATAAAAATTGGCTTGCAAACCACAACCAAATGTAGTGTTTTGTGTTGTATTGTTCAAATTTAGAGAGTACAACGTTATAAACATCTAGGAACAATTCACCAGATGCAAGGAAGGCAGTGTCGTCCGCAAAAATTGATATATTGACATTGCTGTCGACAGAAGGTAAGTCTGATAAAAAAGGTACAGTGGTTGTGACCCGTGGCGTCGTAGGTATGTGCGTCCACCCTAACCTCGACGTCGTAGGCTCGATTCCTGCTCTGAGGTACAACAAATAATTTTCGCGGCCCCACCTTCCGAGTCACTGACAGTGCTCAAAGAGTACTTCTGTCTAGAAAAAGCTTCTCAAACTTGGCTGTTCGGAGTCGGTATGAAACTATAGGTCCCTTCCAATCGTGAGAGAACAATAGCACGCACAACACGAGTGGTTGCTGAGAAGCTAGGCCCTGGCCTTCTATGGTCTGTAGCGCCACCCATATTATTATTATTACTTACTAACAGGCAGAACATTATTCCCGGGATCCCGTGTCCAAATATAAGTAATGTTGAAGCCAAACTGCGATCTCCTTGACTCTAAGCACCCTTGCACTACGGGGATCTTAGAAAGAAGACGTATGTGCTGTATTAGGTACCAGACTCACCAGGACGGTTAGACTTAAGAAGTATTATCCCAGAAAACTATGTCGCAAGCTGCTTCGATGATAAAGGTTCTTGACTTGCAGCATTCGATCACTTTATGCTGAGTCCTGAGGGTAAAGCCGGCAATGGGTGACTTGCTAGGAAAGTGGCCGAATCCGACCCATCCTAAGTAACAGCATGTGTCTCTTTTCCCACATGTGTGACCACTCGGATATTATGGTCAAGATAAAGTAGTGCCAAAACGGACATACTTCCCCCATTGTAGCAAAAAGCTGTTGCGGATGGTAATCGGGGCGCTAGGCCATAATCGTCTGAGATACCACGAACAGAAAATGGGACTTCACCATGACACTATATGAAGAGGTTGTGGGGACAAAGAAGGGATTGAGGATACTTCCCATACCTTTTTCACTTGCCCAGCCTCTGCCTCTGAGACAGACAACACTGGGAGACTTGTTCTTCCAGAACATCATCCAGGACAGTACTTACTTACTTACTTACTTATCAGGCAGACGAACCATGAAGAGTCTGAGCCTGAGCAATTGCTGCCTTCCATCGATGACGGTCCTGTGCACGCTGCTTCCAGTCATCAAGGCCAAGATGTCTTACATCCGCGATGACTTGGTCTTTATATCGGAGGTCTTCCTCTCCTTCTCGAACTAGGAGGCTCGGAATCGAAGACCCTCTTTGCTGAAGCGTTGTTGTCCATTCGCTCGACGTGGCCGGGTAGTCGGCGGATTTTTGCCTTCCGGACTACATCCACATCCTTGTACAGTTCGTAGAGCTCGCGGTTGTGTCTTCTCCTCCATTCGCCTTCCTCGCAGACGGGACATATATCCGACGTAGAATTTTTCTTTCAAAGGCACCAAGAATCAGCTCTGCAGTCTTACTAAATGTCCAGCTTTCAGCTCCATAAAGTAGGACTGGCAGAATAAGGGATTTGTAGAGCATGACTTTGGTCCTTCGAGTCAGGAGTTTCGAGCCCAGTTGTTTTGACAGACTGAAGTAGCATCGGTTGCCAAGGGCGATTCTACGTCGGATCTCCACTACGATGTCATTCGTGGAGTTTACGTTTAGACAAACTCCCATACTACCTCGAAATTGCAGCTGTCGATTGTAACGTTTTGGCCTAGGTGGTGTGCGGCAGATCGTTATTTGCTCCACAGCATATATTTTGTCTCATCCTCGTTGACGACTAGCTCGTTTCGCCTGTTCTTCAATTGCCGTGAAAACTTCCACTATGGCACGTTGGGACCTCACGATAATTTATTGTCTGTCTACTAGGGCGAGAATTACTAGCGAAAATTGGAGAAAACGCTCTTAAAGTTGCTGTCACAGACTCCGAATTTCGGTAGCAAATTTGCAGACGAGTGTGAGTGATTAGTGAAAACAGCAACAGCATAGACCAGCTATATCGCTTCACTAGAAGCACCAACTGGTTCCAGCGTTAGGAGAAGTCAATCCGCGTGGTAACACAATGGGCCTACTCTGGCCTAAGTGTGACTACCCTAAGCAGTCAGCCACTACAACCTAACCTAACCTAGCTCCTCATGAGAAACACCGCTCCCCTACCTACCTACGGGGAGATGGAATTCTTGTTAATAAATGGTGTTTGATTGCGACACTTAAAGAAGAAGCAGAGCAATGTTTTGGAGCAGATTATCCGATTGTGCGTGGTACTCTTCGTTCCATGTGCCTTGCCAAGTCACGTTCATTGGGTCCCTTTGACTTGTGCGAGTTGAAGCGATGTATATCGTCTTGATCGAAGTTTGTCAATACGTGTGCTACTTCTCAGCCAACTTAGGTGATGTCTGAGTAGTCGCCTGATAAGATTCAAGCTCCGGCACCACTATATTCTGCCGTATTTCGTTCTTTTTGAAGTCCTGTAAGTATTCGGACGAGAGACTCAGCTACAGAACTTCACAGCGTTCTTGTCATAGATTTCGAGTAAAAACTTAATACATGTTTCTTTTTGTTGCTATGTAGAAAATTACAAGAGCATTATGCCATTTAACCATTTCAAGCTTGTGGTGGATGCCTCTAAAGTCTCCTTATCAACAAATCGTGCCTATGTCTCGTATCAATACCGAACTTGTTTGCTAACTGCCAACTATTAGATTCAGTTTCAAGACGCATTTGCCGTCACAGTCTCTATCGACAGCCATTATCTTTCACCTCCTGTCGCTTCAGATGTCCTCCAGAACTTCCGCACTTAACCGCACCATCCGAAGACACCCATCAAGACGCACCCCCACCTCCGCCCGGGGAACACACACAAAGCAATTAATTTTCAATTTTCTCTCCCCCGAGTGGCAAACTTTACCCGAACCCGCAGCCGCAATTATCCTCTTAAATATTTACACGCCTGTTATGGCATCCATCCACACACACACGCTCCCATTACACCGCGCAACATTTGATTCCCTAAGCACGCCCCTCCGATCCTTTGCATATTTTCGTCATAATTTCCATATCATATGGCAGCAGTGGTGCGGGCTCGCCCCCACCCAACGCTTCCTCTATTCATTGGCATCTGCCATCCCCGCACGCACATATTAATTTCCACAATAAAATGTTTCATTCGTGTTTCATTGTTTTTTCGGCTCAGTTTCGCACGCTTTCAAATTACCAAACAATAAACATGTCGCACAGCAAGGAGCGAACATATTCATGAGAGCCGGCGTCCCCCCGCGTCTATTTGCCAGCCAACAAGGATATGGATGGCATGTGCGCACTCCTCCGTCGTTAAGCACACACATTGCCGGAAAGCGGAAAAGCGCGACTTCTAATTATCCCCGTTGGAGATGAGCATTGAGCAGCCCACCGAGTCGGCGGCGCGGCGGTGGCGGTGGGGCGTAAATGAGGATTTTATCATCAAGGCTCATCATGTCGGCAACGGGTTGCTCGGCTGTCATCTCGGTTAGCTTGCGGGTTGGTTGGGTTGTTGTGTTCCTCCGGGTGCTCATGTGGCATGCGATTTTGATGATGGCAATAATGTGGGTTTTAGCCGAGAGACACGGGTGAATTGTAAGGAATAACGACGGATGAGGGGGGACAGCGGGCTTGGCCTTTATCGAAGGCTACTGGAAGAAGTGCATACAAGCTTAGCTCTTCTGTTTCATTTACTTTGAACGGGTTCTGGAGTTCAAGCAATAGGGATGCGTTCGAGCCTAGACTCCATTCTTGAATTCGTGGAGCTAAGTCAAGTCGTGGACAATGGAAAGCTAATAGTCCCTCGAGTCCATTTGCTCGGTGGTCAACAAAGACAAAAGCTAAGATGCGCTCATACTGTTGCCAATACACAACACTGTCAAACCCGGAAGACCAATATACAGACTATATCTCCACACTACGGCAGATCCTGCAAAAGGGGCTTGACAACTTTGAGTTTAGTTTGTGAAGGTACTCTTTCGCAAATCACCAAGCTGTCAGTATCGTGGCAAAGTATTGGTGTAGGTGAACGGAACTTTAAGACCGTCGATTCCAATTTTCATTTTGCTCATTTTTGCCTCAACGGATGCGTTAATAAGCAAAATATGCGTTATTGGTCGGATGAAAGCCCACATGTGCTTTAAATCACCCTTCATCCACAATACTGTGGTTTTCTTGCCAGTAGCTTTTTGGGCCATATTTTTTTGTGTTATCGCGTTACAGCCATATTGTGCCATGACTATCGATTATTTCTAGCTAGAATTGGAAGATATGGACTGGGACGACAGGATGGTGCCACAAGCCACACGGCACACCTTAAAATCTACTGGCCGCCTGATTTGTGAGATTTAACGCCGCTTGAGGCTAAGTTAAGTGAAGTCCACAAACGACGTAAGAGTGGAGAACAATCTTTGGCAACCGATGTTACTTAGACCTGTCGAGACAACTGGGGTAAAACTCCTGACTCGAAGGACCAAAATCATGCTCTTTATGCCTCTAATTTTGCCAGTCATGCTTTAGGGAGGTGAAAGGTGAACGATAAGCAAAACCACAGACCCGATTCTTGGTGCCAATGTTCGGATATGTGGTTCCGTCTGCGAGGACGGCGAATGGAGGAGAAGACACAACCGCGAACTCTACGAGCTGTACAAGGATGTGGATGTAGTCCGGAAGGCAAACAATTCGTCAAAACTACACTAGCTCGGCCACATCGAGCACATAGACACCAATGCTGTAGCTAAGAGGGTCTTCGAATCCGAGCCTCCTGTTTCGAGAGGGAGAGGAAGACCGAACCTCCGGTATAGAGATCAAGTCATAGCGGATGTAAGACAGCTTCGTCTTGGTGACTGGAAGCAGCGAACCCAAGACCTTCACGGATAGAAGGCAGCACCGGCTCAGGCTCGGACCCTTCATGAGTCGCCACCCTGACAAGTAAGTAAGTAAGTTTAGTCATTGGTGTGTGCCAACAAGCCGACGATGTTGAAAGAGCTCAGAGCCGACATTGAACACGAAATAGCAGCTGTTTGGTCCGCAATGTGTGAACGAGTTGTTTAACATTGAGCCCAACGAATCAACCTCTGCAAACGTGACCACGGTGGCCACATAAACGAAGTCGACTTCCATTCATAAACGCTTCGATTGTACTTGAAGCCGATAGTAAAGTTTTTGAAATATCTCACATGTTTTGAGTTTTATTTAAAAAAATTGTCTAGTCCTTTTTGGAAAACCCATTACAGCCACCGGCTATTCGTCGATATTAAGATCGTATGCAACAGCGTTTTCAGACATGAGGTGTCCACCCAGCTGTTCTAGCAGTATTACCAAAGTCCTTATCGAACGAAAAGAATGTCATGTGATCGATTGCCAGAACCACACCCAGTCATCCCTGATACGTTCACTTTTGTAGGAAGTCACCGAAAT
Organism: Eristalis arbustorum; assembly: GCA_916610145.1. Taxonomy (NCBI): domain Eukaryota; kingdom Metazoa; phylum Arthropoda; class Insecta; order Diptera; family Syrphidae; genus Eristalis; species Eristalis arbustorum. The sequence continues at coordinate 113,341,914 of OU744316.1, forward strand.
ATCTAAGGAACGTGAGCAAACTAACGACGGGCAATTGCGAATAAAAACAATCGAATAATTCGATTGTTCTAGCAATCGCAATTATTCGAATTCGAATTGAGTGGAGCCGATTGTTGAATTTCGATTCTTGTAGGACCAATATTTTTCAGAAACTTGGTTTGAATTGTAGAAAATTCGATTTAAGGATGTTCCAATTACAGAGGTTTGGCTGTATTTCCATTCCCAATGTTCCTATTTTGGTAGGTATTGTTTCTTATTGGAGACACAGCCTTACACTGATTTTTCACACTGACACCAACATATGAATACATCGAGGAATTAGTACCCGGCATTCTGTTGGTTGCAGTAGGTACCGAGAATAATCGATTCAATTCGATTATTATTCGATTGTTTTCTGATGAGACCGAATAAATCGACAATCGAATTCAAATTTTAACAATTGCCAATTTATTCGATTGTGAATTTCATTCGCAATCGCCCATCTCTAGAGCAAACCCAAAGTAAAAGACGGTTACAACTCTAAAGTACGCAGAGACCGTGTCCAGAATAAATAGTACAAACATCATCACCACCGAATACAAACTCAGACTTGTCATCCCAGCATTCGAATCAAGCTGACTTTGTATTTGTAAGACGCACATCATTCCAGCCCTGCTGTACGGCACGGAGACATCCACTGTGTCAAAAGCGGATGATTCCATAGTATTTTCGAAAGAAAAGTTCGCAAAAGTTATTTTGCTGCGTTCGCCCAAAATGGCTTGAAATATCACCTTATGGATAATGATGTTGCTTTCCATAGATAGGGAAGATTTGCGGTTTGTGAATGGAAATAATAGCTTAATGGATATGTTAACCTTGTGTATTGTTCTTCTTATGTGCTCGCTAAAGGTCAGCTTCGTGTCTAGATAATAATATAATAATATGGGTGGCGCTACAGCCCGTAGGGGGCTAGGGCCTAGCTTCTCACGAACCACTCGTGTTGTGCGTGCTCTCTCACGAGTGGAAGGGACCTACAGTTTGATGCCGACTCCGAACGGCTTTGTTTAAGAAGCTTTCTCAAGACAGGAAATACTCTTTGAGCATTGTCAGTGACTCGAAAGAGGTGGGGCCATGTAAATTGTCGTCGCACAGAGCAGGAATCGAACCTGCGACGTCGAGGTTGGGGTCGACGCACATACCCACAACGCCACGGGCCACCACTTCTGCGTGTCTAGATAAATACCTAAATATTTGACTTGTAATTTTTCCAATCGTCCTCGACTCCATTAATTCGTAAGCGTCCAGCGAAGATAGTCGGGATAACTCAAGTTTTAGTGGGATTTACGAAAAGTCGTTTAAGTTTGCATAAGTTGACTGTCCGTCTTAGGTCATCATCTTGAACGCCATCGTCATCTATATGAGAGAAGCAGTAAGATATTTTAGTTGGTAGATCATAAATAAACACCAAGAACAGTAATGGACCCAGTATCGAACCCTGTGGTACATTTTTACATAAGAAACATGAGAACATCTACATGTAGATGTAGATTACCTTCTTAGAAGTTAATTGGAAACATGTCCAAAAGATCTAAGTGGCTATGGTGCGCTTGGCCACTACAGAAGCCACACTAACCTAAAGATTATTTTCAGTATATACATAGAACAAGAGAAACTTGATTGGATTTTATACTCAACATCATTTAGAAAATATTAGTGTTTTTTTAGTAACGATAGAGTAATCAAAAGGACCGCTTACTGATCCATCCTTGTTGGTTTAAAGGATTTCAACTAAATATTCAAAATGAATCAGAAATGATATCGAGCGACAAACAAATAAAATCCTGCATATATTGCAAAAGCATGTGATCGACTCCAATCTCGATCACTAAAACCAACAGCAACACTGCCGTGGGCACTAGTCAGATTCAGAACGACAGAATATCAGTCCAAACAAAATGTATTGCCTGCTCATTGCCGAGAAAAAATAGTTTGCACTTCATGCGTCTTCATGGCAACAACATCAGTGATCTAGCTGGCCCTCGGCAAATAGATCAACTAGCTCCAAGATTGATCTTGTGTCTCGTTGACACCATCCAAGCGCGAGTAACCCTGTTTCCGCACCAGCATCGCTGGCGTCCGCTCGAGCATTCAGTGTCACCGTGCAGCGGTGACAGGCTCAATCCGACCAAAACCAAATTATGACTGATTCATCTGGCAAACGGGCACTGCTTCGACTCTCTCTCCTTCACTGAAAATCGCTAGCGTTCTCTCAGCGGACGCGGCCTTAATTTGCCTTAATGGAACTTCCATTTGAATTTTATTGAACCAACAAATTGAATTGATTGATCTAAATGAATTTATGTGCATTGAAGACGAGAACGACGAACGATGACAACGGCCAAGACGAGCACCGCTCGGTCGCTGGCAGTGAATGAATCTTCTTAATCAATTCCGATGAGTAAGACAAAGACAGTCCCGCCGAGCCGGAGCTGCGAGCTAGAAACCGAGCGCGTCTCTCGCTCACCACGAGTCCCAGTTCAGAATTAAGGTTGCATCATCGAAGCAATGAACAACGTCTTCTAAGATTCATAAATTAACGACCACCCTGCTCGGCGCGGAGGCATTTTTCATCCGCGCAAATCCTCGATAGCTATCGCCGAAAAAGCCTTCCTGAATTTGTGAGTTCCGATTGTGCTGCCAAGGCTGAGTCCTTCGCGGCGCGCTGTGTCATAACTCACCTGACACAAATCCAATGTTCCTCATCGGGAACCTGGCTGTGCGCGGCCACGGCGACGGTGAGAGAATTGAAAATGCCACCCCGACACTTCCCCACTCTGCCGATATGAGTAATCGCACGGAACAAATTAAGGCTGCGGCGAGAGTCGTCCAAGGACCCACCACTTGGCCGGCAACGACGACACAGCGCCACATCGACCACGACGACGCAGACGAGACCGGGAACGGCTGAACGAGGAGACCACTTGGCTAATACTAATACATAACTTTTCCACGTAGATGAGATTAGGCATTATGCGGCGGTACACATGGGCCTGCGGGCAGAGAGCCTTTGCAGAGACAAATTGCGGGCTATTACCGAGGTGCAGTACTCCGTGGCGGGCAATCATCGTTGTGCCGCTCACTCCGCTCGCGGCCTGTACGTGTGGAACGTGGTGCTGGTACTGCATCGCATTGCATTGCATTGCCGTGCGGCAACGGAAGACGACGAGGCAAGCAAGACAGTGGGTGTGTGAAATAGGGCTCTAGCGACTAGCGTCTATCGCCTTCGGCTGTGTATATTGGATTCGAGTTGTGTATTTACCGTTCGAATGATAATAACGCTCGTGGCTCGTGGGGTAATCAGCGGATAAGGTCAAATGGAGGAGGAGAACTCTCTTTCGCCGATGATGAGTTCGAACGAGGCTCGAGTCGGCCGAGAGAGTTGAAAGAAAGAGAAAATTGATTGTTCGCTCTGTGGCGGGTATCTGCTGGAATGTCCATTGATTCATTTATTAATTTTATTAAAAGATTGTCTCATCAAGTGCTTGGTGGTATTTGGTATTTGCGTAGGAGGAACAGATTGAACTGGAATGACATCACTCAGACGATGTTGGGACGGAGATGAATGGATAGCGACATCTAGTTGTACATTGGGAAATGAGGGTTCGTGTATCGGGTGAATGTAATTAACTTGAGTCTCAACGCGAAAATTAAATCATTAGTCACCGTGAATCTGATTGGCTCTCAAAATTATTTGAGTCTACGTTCGACGTCGTAGGTTCAATTCCTGGCCTGCTGATGTGGCAAGAAATAGTAACTTACTTACTTAAGGTGGCGCTACAGTCAGGGGTGGACCTGGGCCTCAACCAAAAGCGTCTCCAGCCAGCTCGATCTTTAGCTAGCTGTCTCCAGTTTCGCACGCATAGATGGTTGAGGTGCCTTTCCACTTGCGTGCGCCACCTGAGTCGCGGTCTTTCTCTACTGCGCCGTCCCTTGGGGGTGGATTCGAAGACTTTTCGGGCCGGAGCATTGGTTTCCATCCGCTCTACATGACCTAGCCATCTCAATGGTTGGATCTTCACTCTTCTGGCTAAGTCGATGTCGCTGAACAGCCCGTATAGTTCGTCGTTGTATCTCCTCCTCCACTCACCATCTATGCAGACGGGACCGAAAATCACCCGAAGAATTTTCCTCTCGAAACAACCAAGTGCTGCTTCATCCGCTTTTGACAGAGTCCATGCCTCCGCGCCATATAGCAGGACTGGGACGATAAAGGTCTTGTAAAGCGTTACCTTGGTTGTTCGAGAGAGGGCTTTGTTCACCAATTGCTTTCTTAGCCCAAAGAAGCACCGATTGGCAAGAGTTATTCTTCATTTGATTTCAGCGCTGGTGTCGTTGTCTGAGTTGATAGCGGTTCCTAGGTAGACAAAGTTTTTAACTACCTCAAAGTTATATCTGTCTGCCGTAACGTTCTGACCGAGACGTCGGTGTTGGGTGTCCTTTCTTGTTGACAGAATATATTTGGTCTTACCCTCGTTTACCGCTAAACCCATCTTCGCGGCCTCCGTTGCAATACTCACAAAAGCGCCTTTGACATCACGCTGCGTTCTTCCGATAATGTTAATATCGTCGGCATATGCGAGTAGTTGGACGGACTTTTGAAAGATTGTTCCTCTGGTGTTGGCGTTCGAGTTTTGAACAATTCTTTCAAGAACGATGTTGAAAAAGTCGCATGACAGCGCGTCGCCTTGTCTGAATCCTTTTTTGACATCAAAGGTCTCGGTTAGGTCTTTACCGACCTTCATGGAGCAGCGTGCATTCTCCATCGTCATCCTACACAAACGGACGAGTTTGGTAGGGATGCCAAAACTAGACATTGCTCTGTATAGCTCGTCTCTATAAATGTTGTCATACGCGGCCTTAAAATCGATGAACAGGTGGTGGGTATCGATTTGTTGCTCCTGGGTTTCCTCCAAAATCTGCCGAAGTGTGAATATTTGGTCGATGGTGGATTTTCCTGGCCTAAAGCCACACTGGTATGGACTGACCAAGTTGTTGACGAATGGCTTTAGGCGTTCACACAGTACGGCAGATAAGATCTTATAGGCGATGTTAAGGAGACTTATCCCCCGATAGTTGGCGCAGTCAAAGGGGTCTCCTTTCTTGTGGATGGGGCAAACAATGCTGAGGTTCCATTAATCGGGCATGTTTTCCTCCGACCATATTTTACAGATGATTTGGTGCATGCTCCTTACCAAATCATCGCCTGCGGCTTTAAAAAGCTCGGCGGGTAGGCCGTCAGCTCCAGCAGCCTTGTTGGATTTCAGTTTAGATATGGCAATCCTCACTTCATCCGGGTCGGGTGGACGACGGAGTTGTTGATCTTCATCGTCCCTTTCATTGGGGTTGAATGGTTCGTTCTGCCTGACAGCGGATTTTGGTTCTTCGTCGCCGTTATACAGTCTGCAGAAATGGTTTCCATATCCTCAGCATCGACTGTGACTCTACTACGATGTTCCCTTGATCATCCTTACAGGCTTCGGTTCGGAGTTTATAACCTTGACTGGTTGACTTTACCCTTTTGGTAAAACTTCCTTACCTCATTCCTGCAGTAATATCCTTCTATTCTGCCGATCGCGCGCTTCTCATGCTCCTTCTTTTTTCTCCTGAGAAGCCGGTGTTCGTCTCTCCTCTTCTGCTCGTAGAGCTCCCGAGCAGCTCTTGTCCTTCTTTGCAGTGCCGCTTTGTATGCTTCTTGCTTGGCTGCATTCGCCTGCCGACACTCATTGTCAAACCAGGGGTTTCGTTGTTGTGGCGGATTGAGACCCAGCACATCGAAGGCGGCATCTCTGATGGCTTTTTGGCAATGCTGCCACTGGTCTTCAATACTTGATGTTGGCGGCGTAGGATTTCTTAAGAGGTTGAGGGAGACACGATCGGAAAAGGCAAAAAATAGTAAGGTCTTTCTAAATGATTGCCCCAGTAGTTGGTACTCTCTCATGATTTCAATGTATTTTGTTGTAAGGCCCGTTGAGTTAGTATGTGAACTTCCCCCAAAACGCCGTATCGGAGGTATCGCTAGATTGACCGATAAGAAATTAAACTAGAAAGCGGAAGATGGCAAGTGCGCATGTTTTACCATTTATTGAATCTTGCTATGTCCAGTGCCTGGCTATTATACGAAAGAGTACACAGGACTTTTTTGCTTGAATTTCATGGTCAATGGTAGTAATCTTTTCAGCAAACTCTGCTGATGACGTTCTCGAGAACGTATTGTGAGAGATTGGTATCAAAGCAAATTTAAAAAAGGAGATCCATTGAACCATGAAATTCAAGCAAAAAAAAAAGCGCTGCCCAACATGTCCTTTCGACATCTGTGCGACTGGATCAAATTGTCCATTGATCCGTATTTTCTGAGAAGATATCTGGTCAATATCGTGTTGGAGAGATGGTAAATTCGAAAGCAAAGCTAAGCAAACAAGTCCCAGAGCCTACTTTCACCCAGAGAGCCTCCCAGCACTCAACACTCTAAACACCTGTCAGCAGATAATATTTATTGAATTTCCCGACCAGGGATTGGTCTTAATAATGACCAATCATACGACTTGCAACTCCGGCCTCATAAATGTCAACCGGCCGTCAACAGGTCCCTAATAGCCGATCCGTGATTACAGTACCGATGAGTGGACCGATTACTGCGCCCAATGAAGCGTGTGGTTACCGCGCTGCTGCGGTGCAATCCATCGCTGGATGTTGGATTAATCAATGGATTATAGGTCAATGGGTTCGAATCACGCGGTTGTGTGATATAAATCAATTCAAGCACTTAATGTCTTGAGCAAACATAGTTAAGAAAGACATCATAAAAGTCGTAGAAATTTATGGACGTTACTGAGTAGCATGGGATTTCTTGAAGAGTTTAACTGAAGTCAAGCCAAAGGTTTCATCATCATTACTTTTGACTGTGCTACTCATATTGCAACCGCGGAGCCCGGTGTTGAGTTTTGAATTTAATTCAGGCAATCGGGGAAGGGTTCAGAAGGTTGTCTGAATATTGGCAGTGAGTCTAGAGAGGTGGATTTAAAGTGCGTCGCCTATAGTGAACCAAATTTGTTTAAATTTTTACAAATATAGAAACCATGGTATCTAAGGCCGTAAGCTCAGCAATCTCCCCTAGCACTGATGGTGGTCGCAGTTGCTGTGTTAGTGTGGTTGGCCGTCCTAATGTCATGGCATACGATGTTGTGTTGGTGGTCTACTTTTCTAACCTCTTTTATCATTTTTGGATTAACTTTCAGTACATAAACTTACATGCTACAAAAAATGGCTAAACCTAGTTTAACTAACTTAGCAGATATTTTTATATCCAACCTACTGATCCAACATTTGACTGTGCTTTTCAGCGTAGGACTTATGGACAATCTGATTTAGTTTGTTTGATTAGCCAACAAAACTGCGCGGTTACCGCGTTCAAAGAAAATCAAAAACCTTGGCTTATACCACCAGTCGCTTACAGACGTCTCATGCTTGAAACCTGCTTGCATTTGATTTGATGTTAAGTTCTTTGAGTCCTACGTCCTCTGGATAAGCAGTTCGCAGTAGGGATAAATGGATAGTGCCCTACTCGAGGGAGAATTATATTACTCCTCCATCCAACATGAGTGTTTACTTGAGAACCTTTATCCAAGCCCATTGCAGAGTGCAGACGAATCGAGTCTTATTGGCGATGGAGGCTTGTGATGGTTTCAAAGCATCTTCTTCGGAATAAATAACAACTAAGATCAGAGGATGAATGGCAAACGACTAGAAGAATTTTATATGCTGAGAGTGGGTCCAGGGTCGAAGTGAGCCTAGTTAACCTCGTGCCAGCCACTATCTATAACCAAACCTTTTACCTTAAGCGGGGTCCTAGATATAGGTAGAGGGTGCGATCAAACAACGTCAATCAATCTGCGAGTGAATCCGATTGATGTTGCGATCGCGATTGATTAAGTGATCCCTTGCCGATCGATATTGCTCACGAAAGGTGAACAGAGGGACTACGCTCAGCTAACGTCTAATCAATGACTGGGCAAAAGACCGAGGACTCAACTTCTATGCAGTACGTGAAAATCGATACTCACCATCCTTTCATCGATTTTAAAGCCGCATACGACAGCATTCATCGCAAGGTGCTATTCGAAGAGATGTCCGAATTCGGGATCCCGGGAAAATTGATCCGGCTGTGTCGCACCACGCTAACACATACGCGATGCACCGTGCAGTTCGGTTCAAAAACCTCTGAACCGTTCGAAACCTGCACCGGATTTCGGCAAGGAGATGCGCTGTCGTATGATTTCTTCACTATACTGGAGAAGATAGTGCGGAGGGCAAAAGTCAACACGGTAGGGACTATCTTCAACAATTCAGTTCAGCTGTTGGGATACGCTGATGACATCGACATTATCGCGCGGTCCCTACGCGCCGTAGTGGTAGCTTTCACGGTAATTGAGGAACTGGCGAAACGAGCTGATCTAAATGTCAACGAGGACGAGACAAAATATATGCTGTGGAGCACATAACGATCCGCCGCACACCACCAAGGCCAAAACGTTACAATCGACAGCTCCAATTTTGAGGTAGTATACGAGTTTGTCCAAACGTAAACTCCGCGAATGACATCGTAGTGGAGATCCGACGTAGAACCGCCCTTGGCAACCGATGCTACTTCGGTTTGTCAAAACAACTGTGCTCGAAACTCCTGACTCGAAGGACCAAAGTCATGCTCTACAAATCCCTTATTCTGCCAGTCCTACTTTATGTAGCCGAAAGCTGGACATCAGGTAAGACTGCAGAGCTGATTCTTGGTGCCTTCGAAAGAAAAATTCTACTTCGGATATATGGTTCCTTCTGCGAGGAAGGCGAATGGAGGAGAAGACACAACCGCGAACTCTACGAGCTGTACAAGCATGTGGATGTAGTCCGGAAGGCAAAAAATCCGTCGATGATGGCTCGGAAACATCGAGCGAATGGACAACAATGCTCCAGCAAAGAGGGTTTCGAATCTGAGCCTCCTGGAAGACCAAACCTCCAGTACAAAGACCAAGTCATCGCGGATGTGGGCAGCGTGCCCAGGATCGTCACCGATGGAAGGCAGCAATTGCTCAGGCTTTTACCCTTCATGGTTCGTGTGCCTGATAAGTAAGTAAGTATGAACAAACGCGGCTAGATGGCGCAGTTGGTTGATTGCCTGCCTTTAGTTATAGAGGTCCCCGGTACGGGTCCAAGTTCGCGTCCCGTGAAAAGCAGAAGTCAATATGCTTTTAACTGGTATCAAATCAACGGCACTAGGTACACAATACACCACCAATGATCTAAGTGTGCTGGCAATTTCGCTGGCTGGCACCTATAACCTAACCTAAATTACGCTGTGTACGCTGGAGCAACGATAATAGGTTTGACCACCCATTTTTATAAAGTCCAAGATATGCCTCCACATGTATGCTTAATATGTGAGCGGTGGCTAGGTACTTGTTACACCATCGATTGCCAAGGGAGCAAGGTGAGGCATCCCCTGCGATATGTCAGGCGAATATGTCAGTGACTCCCACGAAGGATGTTTGACGATTGCAACGCCTCCCACAGTAGATAGGTGGTGACGTTTGCTGCATTCGGAGCGTGAAGATGAGCTCGAGTTGAAAATGTTCAGCTAACGTTCACGTCGCCACATTCTCAAAACTTGTTTGGCCTTTCGCGCCAAAGATACATACCTCACCCTCCCGACCGCATCTTTCACACATAATGCATAACATCCTCACCACCACCCTTTCCCCACTCACCATCAAAACGTGAGCCTTCATTTTGTCAGACTTTCACCAGCAAACAGACTTGTAAACTCGGCGCACCCCTACCACCCCGTTCCAGCAACCAATTGTCAAGCCCTCATCTCGAAATCGATATCAATTTCAAAAGCATCTCCTCCTCAATTGTTTTCATTTGGCTTCCATTAAGACCATCAAATTGTGTGTCGAGTGTTTACTCTGACCCATATGCATTGTTGTTCGTCAACAATTGAGTTTGTGTCGAAACGCACATTGAACGGGGTGAGGGGTCAGGGCCCGGCATTCACTCATAATTGGGTTGAGTAAATATGAATCAGCCACCACAGAATGAGAGCGACTCTGATTCACCAGAACGCTCTGCTTGCTCTCCTCCTACACGACCGACGTATGCACCGTGGGCAGAGAGGGCACTGGGCTGCCTGCAAAGAAGGTGTACATCGTCAACTCTGATGAAATGACCGACGATGATCACTGAGTCCCCATCAGTGGTGCACGTGATTACAACGTTGCCGCGCTCAAACAGCCGATGATTACACTTTGATCAGCGGATCACCGGCGGTCAGCATCGCTGCAGCACGCCGCGGCGTGTCCGTCTAATTTCTCCGCTGGCAGGCATGAGCAAATATAATTAAGAGGACCATAATATTATTTATTTATACCCCGACGACTGTGGATGCTGTCATAATTTGACGTCCACTCGCGTCCGTCGCAGCAACACGCTGGCTGACCTACTCGCGGGTCAAGACGCCATTCAACGAAATGTCAATAGCTGGCTGGAAGGCACCACACTCGCCGGGGTTTGGCGGTAGCTGCGTCGATCATCCGCCGGTGGCTGGTGAGCAACACATCCCACCTCGACGCCATAGAGGCACCTACCGCTCCGTGAACTCTGACATTTCGCCGAGCAACGCACCTGAGCGCCAATCGATCTTTTCGGTGCCCCGTCCGGTGATGCGGTGATTTCACCACCTGCAGCGCGAAATCAATCACCAAATTGAATCGGAGAATCGGTTCCGATTGGATTTGTTCGCCTTGGCCAGAACGTAATTAGAGAATGTGTGCTGTGCCGACTGGTGGAGGCCCCCGATCGGCAGTTGCACGAGGTCTTAATTTGGGCCAAATGAGTGCTGCGTACCCGGCTGTGCTGCCGTGATTGGTAGCCTTTTGTCGAGCACATGTGAGGTAATTTTCAATTACAGGTCACATCTGGTTTGCGGGTTCAATCGAAAATCATCCGATTAATTGAAGTCGATTGCGATTTTTCGATCAGACTGGGTGCAGACCGTGTGGAGTGGTGCCCACTTTTCGGTGTGCACAGTTGCGCGGTGAATTTCAGGAACAGACGAGGGAAATTGGAGTCAATCGGGAAATTGATTATACAACGAGTTGGCTTTCATGGGAAAAAATATGGTTATTGCCTGGGAAAGTTGCGGTTTGGAATATAAAATTCAGACGAATTCGACAGGATGTCAAAGCACATGAATTGGCTTCTAAATAATTCTGAAGAAGTGGTCATCTTCGTAGGCCTGGCTCTTGTTCTCTTTTCAGTTGAAGTCATTTAGGTGGGGTTTCAATAAATACTGGTGTTCCTCAAGGTTTCGTTATGTCTCCGATACTGTTCTCAGTAATCTGCTACTACAAATCCAATCCTTCCTGTGTGGATGTTGGTGGAATCAGGACCGCTGGTTGTAGTATTGGAATGACAGTGTATGTATTGAATTCTGTAATTGCCAAACCGGCATAATTAGTTGGTCATTGTATGCCCAGGTTGGGCTTAACGCAGCATAAACTAGCGATGGGCAATTGCGAATAAAACCAATCGAATAATTCGATCTCGCAATCGCAATTATTCGAATTTAAATTGAGCGAAGGTAGATTTTTGATTTTCGATTCTTGTAGGAACGATTCGTCAACGAATGTGTGCATTCGCCGATTTTTCAATTCTTTGACAGATTGTTAGATTGTGTGTATCCACCGATTCACGGCGATTCGAAAGTCGGAGAGAGGTTGTTGGATTGTATCATGTGTGTATTTGGTCAGATGTATTGCTGGAACCACTTTTTTATTCGCAGTTGCCCATCGCTTTTTTATTTCGTTTTTTAAGGTTTTAATTTCAAGGGCCGATGTTGATTTTGAATAAAACACAAATTATTTAGGAAATTATTGTTGGTATGATTAAATTATGAATGGAACAAAATATCGGGCAAATAGCCACCGGGACCGGTGACACTGAAGCATAATTGAGGCTCCATGCCCTAAATGTGCCGAATTATCTCATCCTTTAGCTCTTGAATTGTTGCTGGCTTTACGACGTACACATTTTCTTTCAAATAACCCCAAAGAAAAAAATCGAATGGCGGCCAATTGACATAGGCACCACGTGAGATAACACGGCCATTGAATTTGTCGCTCAAAAGAGCCATTGTTTCGTTAGCTGTGTAGCAAGTGGCACCGTCTTGTTGAAACCACATATCATCCACATTCATATCCTTCAACTCGGTCCATAAAGAGTTCGTTATCATTTCACGACAGCGAACCCCATACACAGTAACTGCCCGTCCGGCCTCATTTTGGCAAAAATACGATCCGATGATGTCGCCAGCCAATAAACCGCACCAAACAGACACTCTTTGTGGGTGCATTGGTTTTTCGACAATCACTCTTGGATTATCTTTCGCCCAAATGCGGCATTTCTGCTTATTGACGAATCCACTGAGGTGAAAATGTGCCTTATCACTGAAGATCAGTTGATCATCAGTGTTGCCATTTCTTGCCACCATTCTGACTATTGAAGCTTGAAATGGTCAGGAGGCTTTAGTTCTTGAGTCAATTGTACCTTGTAAGCGTATAAATACAAGTCTCTATGCAATTGTTGGGCATGACGACGAGTTGAGGTGGACGGCTCTCCAGCCACACTATCGCGAACAGCAGCAATATTTTCTGCAGTACGAGCTGTACGATCATGCACTGTTGTTTTCCAATCTCCTACAGACCCGGTTTGCTCAAATTTTTCAGATTGTACGCACATTTAGACGATTGAATTGACCGAAAAAATCACGAAGTGCAGGATATGCATTTTGATTTGACCGCCAATAATTAGACTGAATAACTTTAACGCGTTGCTCGATTGTGTATCTTTAAATGGTTCAAATTGCGTTAGTCTGACATTGAGAATTGTCAAATGAAATGTAGAAAAAAACCTATTAAAAAAGCAAACAAATAAGCAATGTCCGCAGACAAGAAGTGAACATAGAAGCCCATAATGTACTGTTTCTTCTTTCTTCCGTTCGCCAGTTTGGACGAGAAACATGACCACATGCCAGTCAGAACGAACTGAGAATATGGTATTTCTCAAGGTTGTCTAGTATTTCCTAAGCTTTGATGTGCAAAACTCAAAATCAGTACCCAGTGAAGACTTAAACCACTAAATGTTTCTTCTCTGACATCCCTCTATCAGATCAAAGCACAAAGACGTCGCCTTCATTTTCCAACCCCGCCAAGCACAAGACATCCATCCAAAAACAAGGACCCTACAAGAAATGCCACAATTAATAGGCGCCACCAGATACGTCGAACCCGGGCACTGCTAATGAATGGATTCATATCGAAGCAATTGCCTTGCAATTGTCACACGGATAGAGGTTAAGTGTATCTGCAGCCAGTACCCTTCGTGTCATCAATTTATAGATACACACTCCACACAGTCGTACCACTTGTACAGATGTCGCACAAATATCTAAGCCTCCGCCATGGCCCCCATCCTCATCATCGTCGTCATTGAATCCGATATTCTACACCCAATCTGCGAGTCCTCTTGTAAGCGAACAGATTCAAAGAACACAACAGGCAATTAATTTAAATTAACTACACTTTTGCATATTACCAACGGATTGGCCGCCAGTGCTCTCGTATCTTGTGCGGCAGGCGAAATTATACACCGTCTCTGCGGCAGGACCAGGAGTCTGCACTCGCGGAGCAGAAGGAGCCAGCGTACACATCACCAATTAATTAGTTGAGTTATTATGAAAGATTTGTTCGCGCCAATAAAACTGATCAATTTATCTGAGTTAGACCTGGAAGTGCTCTGGGATATCGGGAATTAACTGAGGCACTGCGCACGGGGAGTGCACGAGAAGGCCAACGCTGGCGGAATGCGTCTTCGAGTATGTGTCACATGTTACATGAATCTGCGGTCGAGATGCAATGAGACTTGCATTGCATTATCGTTTACACTTAAATCTGCACAGGGACAGTGTGTGCGTGAAAGACTGCTGACGGCATGGCAAAAAAAAACAAATCGGAATGACTTAGGTAAACATTTTGAAAAATTGAGTAATTTTATGTCTCCACCTGTTTATACCTGGAGGTTTCCCCAACGGGGATTTTACTAAGCATATTCTTGAACTAAAAGCTGACTCAAACAGCGGCTACTATGATACTGTGAAACATGAGGTGACTGAGGCAATCACAGATGGGTGTACATGGCTTCAAAGTTCCCCAAACCACATTAAGGACATTTTAGACCTTGAAGCAGAAGCAAAAAGCGCAAGAAAGGAGACCAAGGATGACCATGGGTGAAAAATGGGCAAGCACAGGTATCATTGGACATGGGTAACAGCTGATATCTGGATGGTCGATGAGTGCTTTGCTAATTGCAGCGGCTTCAGCAGCAGAAAAACCGAGGTAGAAGTCCAATGTTCAGATGATCGACAGGCTATCTTCAATGGCTGACAAAGCAATGCGGGCGGGGGTGGTGCGGCATAAAGACGGCTATTAGCATCAACAAGGAACTTTGAACTCCAAACAAAACCCGATGAAGAGTCTAGTGAGGTGTAACCGTTGAGAAGGCATTATGCGACTGTCTTAAGGCTGTTACTTGCTTATTTATCAGGCTGGCGACCAATGAAGAGTCCGAGGCTGAGCAATTGCTGCCTTCCATCGCTGACGGTCCTGGGCACGCTGCTTCCAGTCATCAAGGCCAAGCTTTCTTACATCCGCAATGACTTGGTCTTTGTACCGGAGGCTCGGTCTTCCTCTCCTTCTCGAACCAGTAGGCTCGGATTGGAAGACCCTCTTAGCTGGAGTATTGGTGTCCATGCACTCGATGTGGCCCAGCCAGTGTAATCGATGGATTTTTGTCTTCCGGACTACATCCACATCTTTGTACAGCCCGTAGAGTTCGCGATTGTGTCTTCTCCTCCATTCGCCTTCCTCGCAGACGGGACCAAATATCCGACTTAGAATTCTTCTTTCGAAGGCACCAAGAATCAGCTCTAATAAAGCCGGACTGGCAAAATAAGAGTCATGCATGAGTCAGCTCCTTCGAGTCACCAAGAATTTTGACTCCAGTTGTTTCAACAGTCAACGGTTGCCAAATATGGTTCTATGTCAGATCTCGACTGTGATGTCATTTGTGGACGTAAGCCAGTTAGACGCAACAAATCTCCGAATTCATACCGCCCTCCCTGAAAAAAGAGTAAATTAAACGAGCGATCAAGTCCCTCCAGAAGAAATAAATTAGGCGGAGGTTCTCTGCCTCATTTGGCGCATCATATGATGTACAAATCATAGGCAAAGGTGAAGTGGAAAAAATAATAGGAGCGGCAAAGGAGGATATTCATTAAACTATATAATAATATGGGTGGCGCTACAGCCCATAGAGGGCCAGGGCCTAGCTTCTCAGCAACCACTTGTGTTGTGCGTGCTATTGTTCTCTCACGAGTGGAAGGGACCTACAGTTTTATGCCGACTCCGAACGGCCAAGTTTGAGAAGCTTTTTCTAGACGGGAAATATTCTTTGAGCATTGTCAGTGACTCGAAAGAGGTGGGGTCGTGAAAATTATTTTTGTCGCTCAGAGCTGGAATCGAACCTACGACGTCGAGGTTGGCGTCGACGAACTTACCCACAACGCCACGGGCTAACCATTGTAAGGCGAGGAAGAAAGAAATGAATTTAACTGTCTGGAGAAAATTGATGAAATTCGGAAACTGCAGAGGGATCGAATCGGTAGACAACGAGTCAAGGAGCGTTTAAATTCAACTCTTGACGTCGCACAGGGAGCTTTCTGCTCTGGAATCGCTTGTTTTAACCTCATGAACACCTTTTCGATCATTACCTTCAATGCATTAAGAAAAGCTAATTGGCCTTGGCGGTTTTCTAACTAATTTGTCTTGGGCCATGGTTAGATGTCACAGGAGTTTGAAGTTCAAAATGAAGTTCCTCATGGCGGCGTACAGTCACGACTATTGTTACTGGTGAACGCAGAATAACACTTGTCAACCACTTTGTCTTTGGACTCAAGAAGCAAATGAGTGGTAAAACCATGTAGCAAAGGACCAAGCTAACTTTATATAAGAACCCTCTCATCCCTGTCCTGCTCTATGGCGCGAAAACCATCACTATCTCAAGATCGGATGAAGACGCACTTGGTCTCTTTGGTCCTGTTTGCGTTAAAGGTGCCTGCAGAAGTCATGAGTCTAGCCAGATGTCTATGGATGCAACGCCTAAGATGGGTAGGCCATGTAGAGCGCATGGACACCACTGCTCCAGCCCGAGGAGTTTTCGACTCCGAACCAGTGGGCGTTGACCACGATGCCGATGGCGTACTCAAGTGGAGATGGACCTCATACAACTTGTCGTGCGAAATTGGAGGCAGCTGGCCAAGGATCGTGCCAGCTGGAATGGCTTGTTGGCTGAGGCCCTGGTTCACCCCTGCTTGTATGCGCCATAAGAAAAAGAGGAAAAAGATCAGCGATTATTATTGACGGAAAAAAATATGGGAGCCGTTGGACTATGATATCTTATTTTAACCACTACGCCGACGATGTGTGTCTACATTCACTTATTGGCCCACATTCTAGAAGCTGGGTTAAACAAAAAGGAACTCTTAATAAATACAACAACAGTTGATGCTGTTACCATATCTAACACTTGCGCCAGGCTGAACGTTAGTAAAAAAGAAGCCGAAAACTTAATATCTTCTTCTATCTGGCAAGTGTAGTCTCGATTAACCGACTTACTGAGATGGCACCGAATGAGATATGTGCACCAGAATCGGGAAGACTATAGATGCTCCATGATCTGTAAAAGCAACGGCGACTTTTTCGCTGCAATGGAGAATCGGCTGTGCTTTGTCGATGCAGTACCTAAAAATCGGACAACATTACCACTCGAAATCTATTCTTCGGACTGCTCGAACAGCATCTTCAACAAGCAATTGTGCCTGAGAATGGGCCAACTACCCAGTACCTACAAACGTCACTATGTAAGGGAAAATGAGGCAGTGGATTGGAAGGCGCAGCGGGAAGTACATACAGGGGAATCTGCTTACAAAAGCCGGCTGAATGAAATGACTTCCTAGGCAAACGTGGCGTAGACAAGTTCTTTAGGAATGAGTCGGAGAGAGCTCTAATGTGGAGCGATAGAGTGGTTGACGCTCTATGCCTCCCGAGGGTTCAAGGACACAAGTAAGCAGAGTCAGCTTCAGTCATTTCGATGACGAGGCAATAGGCATTCTCACCCTGTAGTCCACGGAACAGGGAGGAAAACTTACCAGGGCTCAGTTTTAGGCGAGCCTATATGATTTCACTGCTCTTCTGCCCACATTCCATGGAATCGCCTCCAAATAGGGGCTCGGTGTAGGAGGGCCGTTCTTACTACCGACTGGGAGCAAGATTATGGTCACATTTTCAGTACCACTGGTTTTATAGATCTCCTTACCTATAACCGGTGCCTTATTGTCGGCGTGCTGAAGTGACTCCTCGGACTTGATTGTCTGATTCCTTTCAGGGAAATTTGTCCACTTCTTGGGGCCCTCTTATGAGGACAGTCTGAGTCTTCATACGCAGACGAATAGTAACGCCACATGTGACCCCTGCAGTAGCCTCAGTGGTCTGTGTTACCATCTCGATGGCAAAGTTCATTTAGTTGCAGGCCTAAAATCGACGTACAAGTCGTAGTCGTTGATCTAGAATTTCAAATTTGCTTCGAGATTTCAACGAGTTGATGTGATTCCACGCGAATATGTCCCAATTGAAATTATTTCCTTTAAAAAACATTGCAAACCATCCCCACTTGTTGAACCCACTGTATCGCAGTCAACACGCACATTCGATACGCATTTGCGTACATGAACGGTATCTCCTCCTTCCGTAAGTAAGAACAAGTAACACCCAAGACCCCAGTGACAACACAGAATCAATTTAAAACCAATTTGTCATCTAATTTACGAGTGGAGATTCTTAACAACGTTCGCCTGGCTGCTGCGCCATCGTAGCGACGTCGGAGACGCAGACACAACAAAAAAAACAACACAAACGTGTGCACACACACTAAAGGCAACAACAACAACAAATGTGGACAGTCGCTGGTTAATTTCGCGTCCAAACAAAACACAAAACATCCCGAACACAAGAATATTTATTTGTGCTCTGTTGCACGGCCTGTTCGAGGAGTCAGTCTCACTTACTCGGGGGGACCTCTGTGAGCCGATGCACAGGAGGAGAAGGAGGTCTCCTCTGGGGGCAGGAGGACAAATGAAATATTGAATTAAAAACGATATGCGAGCGCATGCACTTTGTCTGGCAGCAGTTGCTGGTGGTGCTGCTGCTGCTGTTGCTCTTGCTCCTGGTGGTGGTGGTGTTGGTGATGGTGACTTGGGTGCTTCCTTCGCTGGGGAGCGATCTCGGGAAGGCGGCGAAGTACTTAACCCGAGATTGAAGTATGCACAGCAAGTAAGCACGGCTGAGCACCGCTGGCGACTGTCCGTTGCACCGATTTGAAGATGTCGACGATACAAATCGAAAGTTTGTCCGAATGTCTGTTGGCTGTTTGTCCAGTTGGATGTCTGACATAAACTTGGCGCGTTCACGTGTAAATTGTCTTGTGCAATAGGACGTTAGGACGAATGGAGGATGGGTGACAGTAATACCTGCGTTGGAAGGAAGGTGGAGGAGCAGTGATAGGCATGCCATTTGAATGTTTGCTATTCAGAGTGGAGATGCTCAGAGACTGATTGTTGATACGTCTATGCCGTGTGTAATTACTTTGGACTGTGCTCCGTCTGACAGAAAGTCTTACTTGAAGTGTGATTTGATCCATTACCGGAGTGGGTTTTCTTGAGGAGGGATTTAATTGAGTGAAAGGGGAATTTTTACGTGGGATATTAATCCATCATGATCTATCCATTAACCGGACCCAGAAGCCTCTGGGCGTACTGGAGCCAGTCATGATGTTCGTATTCGTATGTTTGGTCAGCATTGATTCGGCGTGAGTCCATTGGTGACCAGCTGCAAAAAAAAATGTGTCAACAAGAGATAATGGGAGACACCATGGTTAAGGAACAAAATACGTCGAGTCGTTGTGTGGCGTCATCTTGTGCAATTTCTTGTGAAAAGAAGCCATTTGAAGCTTGCAACAAATCTTTACGCAGTATGGATGTTCCAGTTTATAAAGTCCAACACAGCACTTAAGAGTTGTCGCATTCAAATTACAAGTTCTTTATCCTCAATCGTTTGAATTCTCAAACAATGGCCTCATAGGATACGTCACGTCAAAATAATGCATACAAACGGGGTAAGCCAATGAATGCGTTCGATTTATAGTTCACTTGTCATATTCAAATTAAAAAAAAACCGTTAAATCACACGAAGCAAAGCTCTAAAGTTGAATGTTGATGTAAGGAAAATAAGGTGTAGTCGCTTGAGGCCTTGCTTGACGTCATCGCGAGAATTTTCTTGTCAACCACAATTTTGGAATGCTCCCAAGCCTTCTCGAGTGCCATTCTTAGATTGAAAAGGTGATGGGTTGTGCTTCTGCTCGGACGAATGCCGCACTGTTCATGCCCCATCATGGATTCGATCACAGCTCTATAGCCCGCTTCTAACACCTTATCGTTGACTTTACCGGTAAGACTTCAAAGACATATGCCTCTGAAGGTAAAGCAATTCATATTTCCCCCTTTTGAAAGGAGCAACAATCACCGCTGTTTGCCTATCGCTAGATGTATCACCGCATTTCCAGTTCACCTTAAGACACGAGAGAGCCATAAAACTTCCGGATTTGCCCATTTTTAGCTATTCAATCGTAAAAAAGCGAAAGTGCTCGCTCCACCTACGTAAAATACCTCTCATTGGAAGACAGTGAGATTCCTTCGATGGTGTCAAATTTCCTTCTCTGAGTCGGCAAATATTTTGGCAGAATACTTCCTTGCGAGATCTGTAGTCGCTTTCCAGCTTCTCGTCGGCGCTCCAAGCCACTTCATACCACAAACAAATTTCCTACGCTGTGTTTAATTTTTTTTACTTATTTTTTTTAAACTATTTAGAAGTATATTTTTTTTTTTATATTTTTATATTTTTTTCAATTATATTTTGTCTTTATTCCACAAGCAGTAAAATCAAAAAATGTATTGTAAGTTTTTGTTTTTTATTATTAATAATATAATTTTGTCCTACTTTGATTGGATTATATATGTGGACTATATATGGATATATGTGGTGGCCCGTGGCGTTGTGGGTATGTGCGTCGACCCCAACCTCGACGTCGTACAATTTTCACGACCCCACCTCACCTCTTTCGAGTCACTGACAATGCTCAAAGAGTATTTCCTGTCTATAAAAAGCTTCTCAAACTTAGCCGTTCGGAGTCGGCGTAAAACTGTAGATCCCTTCCACTCGTGAAAGAACAATAGCATGCACAACACAAGTGGTTGCTGAGTAGCTAGGCCCAGGCCCCCTATGGGCTGTAGCGCCACCCATATTATATTATTATGTATGGATATATATATATATCGCCTGCATACTTAGATCGTGTTGATCCATTGTGATACCTATAGTCAGACTGCTGCCACTGATTGAGATAAAACATATTCATGCCGATTATGGAACCCGGCGGATCGACTGCGGAGGGAGTAACTCACACCCGCAATCGAAGTTCAACCCTCCTTATCGACACTTTCTGTGATCAGCTGCTTACCGTCAATATCGAATGTTCAATATTCAATTGTTCGCAAGGATTGTTTTCTAACGAGCGAAATAAAGTGATTCATGGATTCAATTGAATTTTACTTAGACGGATTGGAAGCCGATTAGGGAGAAATTCGTTGCAAAATAAGAAAAAGGGCGAAGGATGTTCTATCGAAGTTTTTTTTAATCGACATTCATGTATGCACCTTTCTTTTAGGTACTTCATTCTGAAGAAAGCGGCATTTAAATATGTAGGTATTAGATACGTTGAGGGAAATGCTGCCACCTGTGGTAAGGCGCACATCCTTAACTACGAAAATTAATTTAGCTGCTTGCTAAAGGTTAATGGCTGAGGGTTGCTATCAGACTGTAACTGGCAAAGACTTTGAACCCACAGTTACTGCAGTTGTTTCCGAAGTATTTGACATCGTAGAGGCACAATTATGTCAAATATGGATAAATATACAAATGTGCGAGGAAGTAAAGCGAGATTCAAAATTACATTTTTATAAAAAATCAGGGATTGTGTTATAATGTATATATGATAGATGGAAGGCATTTAGAGATTGTAAAGCCTCAAAGAGAAAAATCGCATCTATTTTACAACAGAAAAGGGGCATATAAGTTATGAATGTGAATGTGAATGAATGATTAACCTGCTTTTTGAACGTTTTATATCAGACACGTGATCATAAGCAGCGGACCAGGTGTATAAACGCAAGATATCCCGGAGCAAGTCATGACGCTTTTATTTGGCAATAGTGATGCCTTCTTCGTTTAAATTACTATATGATGTGGTTGACAGATATACGTGATTGTTAGGTAACTATACTCCGAACTCAACACTGGCCAGTCAACCATTCTCAAGGAATTCAATTTCCTTCCTAGCGACACCGACCGCCTACTACCCCAGGCTATCTTCGAGAAGAAATTTCTCAATCAGCATTCCTTCCAGATCGTACTGGATATCAGACAGGCAAACGCTGAAAGATCCTCTGCGCATTTTCACAGATGGATCAAAGACAAAAGAAGGGGTGGGTGCGGGTGTCTATCCTTAAGACCTCAACATTGCTATCTCCGTGAAGCTCCCTGATCACTGTAGCGTTTTTCAGGCAGAAACCATAGCAATGGAGGAGGCCATGGGTCAAAAACGAGGTGATATCAAAGAGAGACATCACCATCTTTTCCGATAGTCAGACCGCTATAGAATTCCTGAACAGTGTCATGTTCTACTCAAAAACATTCGTTAATTGCAGGCTGTCTCTTAACGAGATGGCTGAGCATTTTAATATTCACCTCATGTGTGTGCCCCGGGACACTGTGACATACCAGGAAACTGCAAAGCCGATGAACTCGCCAGGTGTGGTACAACCTTATCCCTACCAATAGCAGGGGTACCACCTTCCATGCCGATCGCTACAGTTTACCATCTTCTTAAGATCCACACAATTAAAACCACTTATGACAAATGGCTAGAAGGCACCACCTGCCTAAAACAAAAGAAATCTGGCCATCACTGAACCTAAAACGGTCTCTCAGTCTACTTAGACTCAGCAAGCCCTCATTAAGGACCCTCATTGGAGTCGTAGCCGGGCACTGTGCAATTGGCACTAATGCTCGCAGAACGGGTGCCCCTTATAATGATTTTTGCAGAAGCTGCATGGATAAAGAGGAGGAAGAAAAAACTCATCACCTCCTCTGCTCCTGTAGTGCTCTTGCTAAGCGCGGGTTCCTACACCTAGGAGCCTACTTCTTCAGCGGCCGTAACGAGCTAAATAGTGCCCGCATTGGCCAACTGAATTGCTCTATTAGAAGCACCAACTGGTTCCAGTGTTAGGAGAAGTCAATCCGCATCCTTTTCTTGAATAGGCTGTTGTTATATGGGATCCTTATTTTGTCACATATTCTGACCGCATTGAAAAAGTGCAAAAGAGGTTTACTAAATTCATATCGTGTAAACTGCAATGGAATCTTCGCCCGAACTATGTGGTAAGGTGTCAATTGCTTGGTTTGAAAATCTGAAACACGGGACGTACTGTTTATGAAGTAAGGTTTGTTAGGGATATTTTATGTAACCATATAAAATGTCCTTATGTCCTGGCGTTACTTCAATTTTACTTAACCACTACGCCACTCCGTACTCGACATTTATTATTTGAAAAGTCACATAACTTTTCAAAGTACACTACTGCATATTTAAAACAAAATGTGTACATCTTCACAGCTTTTAGAAAACCATTCCACCGTGGTTTCTTGCGTTCACACGATCAGATTAAATCGGTCAGACTATGTCCATCGGCTGTTCGACCGTGTGAACAAAAAATCCTATTACTGCAAAATTAATTAGAGCAGACTCTAAGTTCATCTATCATTCGGCTATATCAGGCAACGAGTTCTGTTCAAAAAAAACTCACAGCAAAGGCCCCTTTTTAGAAACCCCTCCCTCCGACATTGGCCTCTGCCTATCGACTCATCTAATGCACATTACGACGCAGTCAACACCCGAGACAATGCCAACGCACACGATTGCTGGAACCTCTCCCAAGTCATGGCATCGTGTCCACTTCAATTGCTCGACATAATGTCTCGTCCGGGGATCTCGGGTTACACCATTGTACCACGGCGCGCACACACCATGTGCAAGTGTCACAAATCCTCGTGTGCCACAAGTAATAACTTTAACCTAATGTCCTCGCACAACTGCACACAAAGCCACGATAAAGTGTGAAAATATTGAGAAGACTCCAGGCAACGCCAACTTCCATCGGATACGTACCCAGCGAACGAGCGACCGGCAATGGTAACCTGGTGCAACGAAAGAATTGTACCAGGTCAACTGGAGGGGTTAATGTTGTTTCGTCCACCGCAGTCGACTGGCACGACACGACATCCCAAAAAAGATACAAAAACGTCCACAAGAGCCGACCGAACCTAAGACAATTCGCACATAAAACGAAAACTGATGCTGAGGCACTCCTGGTGCAAGACAGACGGCACCACGGCAGAGCCAGCCCCACCACCCCACGGATGTAACAACGACGACAAGGATGTTTGAATTATCTGCCCAGACACTTACGCTCGCTGCCCGCGAACGGTGGGCACGGTGGGACGGCGAGACAGTGCGCATAGTTCGATTGTTCTATTCCAGCGAGCGACTTGAAAAGAAGGTCCGGTGGTACCGTGAAACGATGGAACGATGAAATCATTGGCGGACAAATTATTAGGTCTCGGGGATATTGGATTTCACACCTTCAGCAGCAGCGGCATCGGCATCATCACCCGGCCGAGGGGCTGGCGCGGGCTGCACCGTACCGCATCGCAGCGCATCGTTTTGTTTGTTTCTCCGGCATTGGCGCGTGTAATTGCGAGAGGAGGGCACTCGAATACTATTACTAATCGAATATCGAATTTCTTGGCGGTTCAAATCTGCGTCGAATCGCCGGCAAATTGGTTTCCTCTCGGCGCGCGAGAGCACTGGGCGTTCTTAGTGCGCGCAGTTTTAATTACTTCACGGACTTCATGGAACCCAGAGAAGGGGCAAAAGCAAACACAGACATTTGGAGTGGATTTTATTTTATTTGGTTTACGAATGCTTGATATTTCATGGTAAGTCGGTTTGGACGACCTTTTGGATCCACGGCAGGAAGTTGGACACACGAGTGAAGACGTCCGGCTGGCCCGATGCGCAGGTTGGCGAACCGTAGGACACGATGCCGATTTGAGCGTTGCGCGCCCTGTTGACCAATGGCCCGCCCGAGTCGCCCTGGAAATACAAATTGAAAAAATGTGTACATTAGATGGGAATGTGTACATTTGTACGGAATGCATGAAGTGAACTGGGAGATGGAGTGGAATTTAATCGAGCATGTGGCTGGGGTTGGGTGGAGGGAATCTGGAGAACGTGCGAAGCGAGTGATCGAGGTGATGGGTGAAACAATTGTGCAGTGGATTTAAAGTTTGGACTAAGGTCGGACGGACAACTAGTAGTAGCTTCGCCGTCGATCCTGAGAAATGGGAGACGTTAGTATCATAATCACGACGAGGCAGAGATCCCAAGAATGTTCCAAGCAATGTAGGCGGTTGTAGACCGGAATAGTGTCCCTCCGATGTGGACGTGTTCAAGGTAGCAATACTAGAACTGTCGCTGATTGATCGGATGATCTGGTTTCACGCATGCAGGAGCTCATCAAAAGGGATGAATGGAATCTCAGCCGTTTATCTGATCCAAAAGAAAGGATACCCGTATGACTGTGCATACTACAGACTACAGAGCGAAAGACGCTTTTACACCGTGTGCAACATCTGCTCTGCCGTTTTGTGTGAGCGCCCGAAAGTCAGCCTGAGAGTCTGATTAAAGGACAGTCGAGTCCAAAATAAGCGGATTTTCAAGCTACGGTAGATCGTGGAAAAGACCGAACCATGCGACAGAGTGCAGATGCGAGGCAATTGTACAACACCATATCTAATCTGGACATTCCCGTCAAGCTCCTCCCATTGTGCAGACCAGGTGATGATCAATTCTTGCTGCCTCACCAAGAATGGTAATGAACTCACCAAGACCTTCAGCGTGTCAAAAGAGCTCTTAGATAAAGCTTAGTGCTGTCATGTGCCTTATTTAATGTCATGCTGGAGATGCGCCTAAATTAGCAATGCCGGCCGAGCTTTCTTGTCATGTGACTTCTTCAACATCATTCTTGAAAAGATCGTGCATAACTCAAACGTAAACACCCGACGCACGATCTTCCAAAAGTCCGTTCAACTGCTTGCTTACGCGGACGACATTGAAGTGATTGGACGAACACAGCGAGCCGTCAATGAGGCGCTCTGCTGGCATTGGAGCGGATGCGACTAAATAGGTCTAGCGGCAAACCAGGGCAACACAAAGTACATGCTGTCATCACGAAAGGACGCACAACATCGACGTCTCGGACAGAGCGTCATATTGGGCAGCAGAAACTTTGAGGTAGTCAAGGACTTCGTCTACCTAGGCTCCGGAGTAAATAGGGACAACAACACTAGTACCGAGATCAAGCGCAGAATTACTCTTGCCAATCGCTGTTTCTTTGGGCTCAAGAGGCAATTGAGTAACAGAGCCATCTCTCGAAACACCAAATTGTCCTTGTATAAAACCCTGATCATCCCAGTCCTGCTCTATTTCGCAGAGACATGGACACTATTGAAAGCTGATGAAGAAGCTCTTGGTTGTTTTGAGAGATAAGTTCTGCGTGCGATCTTTGGTCCTGTTTGCGTTGATGGCGGCTGGAGTAGAAGATTCATCCACGAACTGTACGGGCTGTACAGCTACATACACCTTGTTAAGCGTCTTCGGAAACAACGCCTAAGATGGCTAGGTCATGTAGAGCGGATGGACACCACAGCTCCGGTCCAATGAGTCTTCGACACCGAGCCATTGCGACAACGCAACAGAGGACGTCCTCGCACTAGATAGCGCCCACAAGTGGAAAAGGACTTCAACCAACTTGGGGTGCGCAGCTGGAGGCAGCTGGCGAAAGATCGTGCTGGTTGGAGAGACATGTTGGTTGGGGCCCAGGAGAAGAAGAAAAGTCCAAAATAAACAGATTTTCAAGCTACGGTAGATCGTGAAAAAGACCGCATGTGAAAGAGTGTAAAGACGAGGCAGTCATACTACACCATACCTGATCTTGACATTCTCCTCGAACTCCTCACATTGTGCAGAATGGCAATGATTACTTCCTGCTGCTCCATCAATATCGTCCGTAATGAACTCACTAAGGCCTTCAGCGTGTCAAAATAGGTCTAAGATAAAGCATAGCACTGTCATGTGGCTTGTTTAACATCATTCTGGAGAAGATCATGGAAGACTCAAACGCCGACATTAGAGCCACGATAGTCTAAGAGTCTGTTTAGCAGAACGTAACGCCTCATTAATGAATTGTTTGCCGCGGCTCTGCCGACCGTACTCTCGACAATCTTTCGACTACGCACAAAAGGGCTAGTAGATAAGTAAGCATTTTGTTCCTTACTTAGAGTCGAAACAGTTGCCAAAGGTGCTCAATTATGGAGTTCCCTCAGAAACTTCACCAAAATGTCGGTCCAAAAGAGTGAAGGATTTCCTTCGTCTAAGATTGTCGACGCCGACTTGTGGCATATATGTATGTATGCAAGACCGACGAAATAGTTTGGTTTGGTACAACCCCGTCGCCCACACCACGGCAAGGTCTACTGAATAGAAATTCAGATTTGGTTACTTCTTGTCCTCAGCAACTCGGAAAAAATTCGCTGGAGCGTATGAGCTTATGGCACAGTGTCCGGGAAGTACTACCATTACAAGACAAATATTCTTGCCAATCAAAGAAAGTGATTTCCTTTTTGTACTAAGGAAATGCATTGTTTGTTGAGGCCCAAGTAAACCCAAACTGTAGCGCCTCTAGAAAAAGAAGTAAGAATATTTAAGATCGACGTCTTTCACATACCATCACAATGAGTAGCTTTGAATTCGAGTTGTCAACAATCATCCTCTGACGCTTGCACTTGCGGCAGGAGACCAACAACATTATTATCGAGATGAAATGCAGAACAACACTTGCCAACCAATGTTTCTGTTTGTCCAATAGGTAAGCTAGAGTAAGCTAGCCGTGTCTATATGGATCAAGCTGACTTTATAAAGGATGAACAGAAAGCAATGTATTTTCAGATATTACCAATGGCATGCACCTGTCAAAATATTTAGCAAGATTTGCTATTTCATCGTGCATCATTTTACGCACGAGGAAAATTATTAAATATTGTTTTTGAAGTCACTATCCAGGCAGTGTTTGGAGTGAAAGGAAGAAAATATGTCGAATCAGCGCTGATTACCTGAATTGGGTATCGTCTAAGAGTTATCTTACGGTTGAGTCTGGCACCTCAGTCTAAAAATTGAAGCCCGACGATAACAAACAACGCCCCCGGGTTCGCTAAGTGGTCGTTGGAAATCCTGACCGAATCCCAAAAGCAACCTTGGCAGACGAACGAGATTCACAACCAAATTAGGCAATACACGAACCACGGCATGCATGGCAGCTTAGCCGGACTTCATCAATTGTCTCAATTTTAGAGAATTTACCGGATTTTGTTCGTCCAGAGCTCAACAGACACTTTGAGTCAAAAGCAAATGGCAGCAATGTTAAATGCTGCACAAGAAACAATTTCTGACCGTTTTTACTTTCCCATTAATAATTAGTGTCTTTTTTTCAAAAAAACGCATTTCATACCGGTACACCTAGTATAGTCTAACTTCGATAACTCGAACTCGCCACTTGCCACGAAAAAAATTCGAGATATCAAGTAAAATAAACATTTGATTGAAATATGCATGGGGTCTTCGCATAGGGACTTGTCAACTTTGAATTTAATATGTGTAAATGTAAAGAGTAAGTTAAGAGTGCTTTCTTTAGATTAGGTTGGGTTGTAGTGGCTGACTGCTTAGGGTAATCACACTTAGGCCAGAGTAGGCCCATTGTCTTACCACGCGGATTGACTTCTCAGTTGGTGCTTATAGAGAAGCGATGTAGCTTGCCTGTGCTGGTGCTGTCTTCACTAATCACTCACACTCTTTTACTTATCATCAAGCTGTCGCTGCCAAGTAAGCTTAACATATTCATCGTGGTAAAGTACACGAATTACAACGTCTGCAAATTTGCCACCGAAATTCGGAGTCAGTGACAGCAACTTTAAGAGCGTTTTCTCCAATTTTCAGTCGTAATTGTCGTCCTAGTAGACAAGCAATAAGAAGTTTAGTGCAAAAATGTGTGATGTTGCCGTATCAGTTAGACAACAGGTTGGTCGAAGTGTCCAAAATATTGCTGCCATTCAGGGGTCCGTAGCAAACGATCCAAATCAGCCACTTCCGGCGTTCTCGAGAATTGGGCATCATTTAGACCACATTTTGGCATATTTTGCGTAAGGATCTTGGGTTACAGCCAGTCAAGATTGACTGACTGAAGGATTGAAGACGGTGGTCCATTTGAAGCGATGTACGTTTATTTAAAAAAATCGATCAAGTCTTTATTGGAAAACCCTTTAATTTAAAACAATACGCATTGCATTGATCATACATGCCAACACTCTGTGTTTATGATCTCACTCTTTTTATTTTATTAGGTGCCTACGATAGCTGTGGGTATGGGTTCCTGTAGATCGATTAGATCAATTATCGGACTGGGGCGGTATTCAATCTGCTACTCAACCATAACGAAGCACGTATGTAGACTAGGAGCCCTGCGGAGAATAGGATGTACACACACAATGGCCTCGAAAGTGATTAACACGCAGAATTCAGATGTCAAGCCAGACGACTACAACTCTTCAGAATTCAACTCGTCAAAGTTGACACGAAATTGGAGTTATCGAAGAAATATTGCATGCAAGTTTCAGTTTTGTGCTTTTGTCATCCAATTTTGTTCGAGTTATCAAATATTCGAGTTATCGAAGTTCGACTTTCAAAGTTTGACTGTAGCTTGAAAATGAAACTAATATCGACTTCAGTGTCTCACGTCGTTGTTGTCTTCTTTAACTTTCTTTTTTTTATTGATCTTATCTGGTCAGTCGCAATCGGGGCGTAAGACGTTGATCATTCCAGTCCTGTTGTAATGTGTATATACACGCTTGTTCCCTAATAATCTTCGACTCCAAAAACCTGACACATTGCATCGGAGGACTCCTGTTTCTATACGTGAAGTTCACGCTTATTAAGAAGGTCCAAGACAAATTTGATGCACGCAACTGGAAGAAGCTAGCCAACGACCGCTGTGGAGTGGCTTGTTGGTTAAGACCCCGGTCTGCCCCGAATTGTAGCCTTGCCCAAAGAGGAAGAATGACTGGAGATTTTGGTTGCCTTTGGTTTACAAGAACACTGAGACTGCCATCAAGAAGTACCAGTCAACGTTACAACAGCTGTACACAACCAAATATTCATGCGACCTAGAAAAACGAAATCTTCACCCCTGTTGCAAAGATTTACGTTTCAACACCCTTTCGGACTCGGTCCCACTTAGAAATATTGACTTAATAAAATTAGTAAATTTTAACTCACCACACAAGCGCCCTTAGTCTTCCCGAAGAGCGTGCAAATTTCATTCGGCGTCACCTTGAACCCCTTGCCACGGCATTCAGTGTTCGGAATGGTGTTGTAGTGCAGCGCCATCAACTTGTCCGGAGTCGATGCTTGATTCACTGCCGAAATGGTTCCCCATCCCGTCAGGGTCACCGGATATTTGTTCTCGATTCGAGAGCCAACGTTTGTGGCCAGCATAATGGGTGCGATCGTCCTCTGGTTGAACTGGAACGGCGTCGACACCTTAATGATCGCCAGATCATTGATGAGGAACCCCTTGTTGCTGTAATCTTGATGCTTCTTGTACGCAGCAACGTA
The DNA here is from genome assembly GCA_916610145.1 of Eristalis arbustorum. Classification (NCBI taxonomy): domain Eukaryota; kingdom Metazoa; phylum Arthropoda; class Insecta; order Diptera; family Syrphidae; genus Eristalis; species Eristalis arbustorum. Next base: position 113,372,070 of record OU744316.1, read on the forward strand.
GTGCCTGCTCCCACCTTGCTTCAGATTGTTGGTCCCCACCAGAATGGACATCCTCTCCGGTCGCAGTCGGTCCACACAATGAGCCGCCGTCAGGACATGACTCTTGCCAATGATCGATCCGCCGCAGACGTGCTTCCACGTGATGTAGGCCAGCACTTGGATAGACACTTGATAGGGAACTGGTTCCGCAATCGTCTCACCGCCAATAATTCTTGTTATGTTTGTGTACACCTTTCGCTTGTACGGAACCGGTTGACCGGCGGCGACGCCTACTGTCTGGCCCCGCACTCGAACCGCACTTCTCACGAAATCCCCAAAAGCACAATGGCACGCGCCGAACGCCAACAACAACACAAGACACCGCAGCGGATCCATGATTACGAAGGTCCTACAGTCATCTGCCGATTTAGCAACCGCCTGGCAAGTATTTATATTCTTGAGGGCGACGAAGATTCATTCTGCCGAACCAGGTCAAGATACACCTCAATCCATTTCTGTCGCTTTGTCGCATCTCGAGATACGATTCTGCTTTGATTCGACGCTTTTGTGGGTCATCTTTTTTGGTCGCGGATTCAAAACAAAACGCATGCTTTCGCTGCTGTAAATGAGTGATGACTGCTTGAACGGCATTTCGGGGAACTTTCACTTAACGAGCTGGGGAGCGGAGGCGCTTTTGGGAACGCGCCGCCTGCCAAAGAGGGCTTAAAATTCTTCGCAGATTCATTTCAATCAGCGTGGTGTTTAATTTCATGGACCGGTCTCAAGTGGCAACGGCCGATAGCGCCGTGCGTCGCTCGTTTGTTTTACATAAATTAGTCGATTAATGGGATTTACGAGTAAAGAAGCGAGACGCTTCATGCGCGAAGCCGCTCAATGAATTATTTATCGGGCATCGAGACGAGTTTCCATGAATTGGTGTCCGCACTGGCTTTCGATAGTGTCTCGATTATGAGTCGATTAGAGGCCCGGCCGGGGCATTGGACGAGTGACTCAGGCGGTTCATTCAGGAAGTGCGATCTCCGATGAGTGTCTAAAAGGAATTGTCGTCGGCAACGTCTCTCTGCGGCGGGAACTGGACGCTTTCTGCAATTACTGGATTACAAGGAAGTTTGTCGTCATTTAGTCGCAATGTTGCATCATCTCTGTAGGCGACCCAAATAGGGCCGGAGCGGCGAATGACTTAGACTCGTTGCCTTTCTTCCATTCATCGATGGTCGTAAAGAAGACTGTAACAAATTTCTCTGCTAAGTCGTAAACTCGAAGAACATTCATAATCGGCACAAGACGTGTCACAGATAACAAATTTGGCATAGCTATGGACTATGAATCGTCTGCGAAGCGAGTTAGATTACGTTCGTTAATATTTACCACTACCTTGTCCAAATTAAGAAGCACCTCCATCCTTCTATTATCCAGTGATAGACAGATCAAAAGAAGATGTTCCAGTTCTTGGAACTCTTCCGATGAGGTAGCACTTAGGATTGGCTCTAACCAGAATCTGAGCAAAGAACGGACTTTAATCGAAACTTCACAGATGTCTCTGAGACCAAGGAAGGGTCAAGCAATGAAACCTTTCTTGAATATTGCACAGGCCGAAAGTCTCCGTCGGTTTTTTTCAAGCGTAACTCTTTGTCATCCGATCGACTGCATTGTGATGAATGAGGGGAAAGGACGGAGTACTTGTGTCTGTAGCAACTAACAACTCGTGCTTAATGCCTTACTCAACCCTTTATTGATGAGCGGTCTAAGTTCACTTGATTCCTTGTCGGAGTCCTGGGCCACAACGTGATTACGCGCCATGAGGTAGCCGATGAACTTTCTATACCTGGGCCTCAGAACCCAAACCCGTGTTGGGACTACCTTCGTTCTTGGTCAGAGTTTCCATCGATGGTTGGACAACTCGAGATTACTACTGTATGTATACGTTTCAAGCGCTTGCTCACTAACGTCTGTAAGAAGTCCGCTCCATTCCTGTGATATTTTTAAAGATAATGCACTACAGGCGACTTACTGCTATACTAACGGGCTACTTTACACAAATGAGCTTGGCCTAAGTTATGAAGGCCTCGCAAAGCCTGTGAACGTAAGAAAACACTAAAGTTGAGGCAAAAAGTGCTACAATGTCCCAAGGGTAGCAAAAACTTTTGGTCATTTGTGAAAAACATTAAGAATTCCGTCTCATCTTCAATTCCCACGCTCATTTACAATGACATCCCAGCTGTCAGCTCTTTGGACAAAGCCAATCTGCTTGCGGCGCATTTTGCAGCCAGCTCAACACTGCCAGATTGTAACTTGTCCCCACCTGTACTCGAGAGCGTTGGTTTTACCATGGGACAAATTCACTTCCGCACTCGTACAGTTGCAAGAGTACTTAAAGATCTCGACGTGCACAAATCCGCTGGCTCCGATGGTATTCCCCCAATACTTCTGAAGAGGTGTTCTTCTTCGCTGGCAAAACCACTGCGTAAGCTTCTTCATCTATCCTACTTTTCAGGTCTCTTTCCGAGTAGATGGAAAACAGCATTTGTCCAGCCCGTCCCTAAAAAGGGCGAATCTTCGTCACCCACCTCGTACCGACCCATAGCACTTACGTCCCTTCTTTCTAAGGTCATGGAAACGCTGATAAGTCGTCAGCTTTTGAAATATCTTGCCGACACTCGTTGTCAAACCAGGGGTTTCGTTGTAGTGGCGGACTAAAACCCAGCACATCAGAGGTGGCATCTCTGATGGCTTTTTGGCAATGCTGCCACTGATCGTCAATACTTGATGTTGGCGGCGTAAGATTTCTTAAGAGGTTAAGGGTGACACGATCGGAAAAGGATTTGGCAATCTCTTGCGATTGTAGCCGGCTGACGTTGAACTTCCCCAAAGTATTTCTTGGTCTTGGCAGTGTTCGGGATATCCGCAACCTTACCTTGGCTACAACAAGGTGGTGGTCCGAGTCAATGTTGGCACCTCGGAACGTTCGGACATCTATAATACTGGTGGAGTGCCATGCGTCGATCGCAATGTGATCAATCTGATTGATGGTTGATTGATCAGGAGATCGCCATGTCCCTTTGTGAATGTCGAGATGTGGGAATTTTGTACTGGCTACTACAACATTTCGCCCCGCAGCAAAGTCGATCAGCCTAAATCCGTTATCGGATGTGGTGTCGTGTAGGCTGTGCTTCCCGACCGTACTACCAAAGATGTTCTCTCTTCCTAGCTTTGCGTTAAAATCGCCAAGAACAATTTTAATGTCGTAGCTAGGGCATTGCTCATACGTTCTGTCCAGGAGCTCATAGAACCTGTCTTTGGTGTCGTCATCTTTCTCCTCTGTGGGGGCATGTGCGCATATAAGGCTCATGTTGGCAAATTTAGCCTGGATGCGAATTGTCGTGAGGCGCTCGTTCACTAACCTGAACGATAAGACTTCTTGCCTAAGTCTGCCTCTAACGACAAATCCACATCCAAATAGGCGCTGTTTTTGTTGCTTGTAGCAATCACCGTTATATATATATCACAGTTTTTCATCCTTCTTTTGCCCGATCCATCCCATCGCACTTCTTGGATGGCGGTTATGTCTGCTTTGCAGCAGTCTAGGGCTTCCGCTAATTGTTGGTTGCACGTGGTCTATAAAGGGACCTTACATTCCACGTACAGATCCGAAGGTCGTTGTCCGTATATCGTAAAATCATCCGTTTCCGAGGCTTGTTGTTGCTTCGTAACTAACTAACTAACTAACTACTTTTTTGTGTGGCCGGGCAGTTACCCCGACGGCACAACCCCAACCTGGAGGGCGAGTTTCTTTTTGTAACCCCTAGGACAAAAGGTCGCACTTATAAGTTTGGCAGGTTGAGCTCGGGTGAACTACAACCAGTACCCGATGGCTACCACTTGGAGGTAAAATAAGCACAATTGGTGTGTAGAAAAAGTTGCAACACTGGGCATCGCCAGGTTAACGCCAGTCAGTGCCTACACGATTCCCACAGCACCCAGCCATCAATACAAAATAAACTAGGTGTGCGATTTAAAATGTTCATTTATGGCCGCTGTTGCCTATGGGCAACAGCTCATAACAGCTGACCCAGAGTACAAGGGAATTTGAAATTTATATGAGTTCACACTAAGGACTAGATCAACGCATCTATAAGCTTCAAAAGTGTTTAGTCATATCACAATTAATTCGGTCATGTAGCGGTTAAGGGAATGAAGGAGCGTATTCATCAGAATTTTGAACTGATCGCCAAACAGATGCTATTTTCCAAAGCACAGAATACAGAATCATTTGGGAACATCCATTTCTCAGAAACGAACTATTCGACATCACTTGTCACTGGCTGAAACCCGCAAACATTAGTTAACAGCCACCGTCTTGATTGAGCCCACAATGCCACCGTGAAGGTGGCCACTTTTCGAATTCAAAAGGCATCTTGTCTAAATCGTTCCCCTTGATTGTTTCGCATTGCAAATGCTTATCTCGACTCGCATCATCCTAGACTTGACTTGGCGTCTCACCAATTAAGTGGTAATTCATATTCGCTTGTTGGTCGCAGAGCAGAACAGCTCAGTGCTCACCCGTCGATGTGGGACATGCATACACAAACTGGACTATTGCCAGCGCTCGTTTCCAGGTAATTAAGAGAACAAGCGCAGCTGCTGCTCCGAATCATCCTCCAGAGACCCTCGCTGATGTGGCGGCCCAAAGAGCATCGCCATCGAACACGGACTCCTGCCACTAATGTGGGTGGCAACCACAATCCCAATCGACACCTCCGTCGCGGTCCTCGTCGTCGTCCACCAAATCGAAGTGCAACCGCAGCGCAGCTCCACGGCTCCCCAGCAGCCATCGCCATATGCAAAACGCCACCTACAGGTGAGTTCTTTATCAGCGGCACGGATTTTTATTTTAATCACGGGAATGATTTAAATTTCCTCCCTGCCCGGGGATCTGATATTTTTATTTATGCGGGAGTTTTTGCGCGGCACGGCACGGCACGGCTAAGCCATGTGCGGTCCGTGTTGTCGATGGCGATGATGATGCAGCAGCCGAACATCGGCTACTGTGTGCATGTGTGTGGTGATGTGGAGCCGCCGGCCGCCGGAAGGCTGCACGGAAAAAAAAAAACAGAAAAGGACTGTTAACAGCACACCATCGGGGCCAGCTAATGAATCAAATTGAGTGGGCAATAGCACGAGGTGCTGATGATGGCCCGCTAGTGTGGCTCCAGTTGAATTTGTACGGCTCGGGCCTCGTCTGGGTCCTGATCTTTGGACTTGTTAATTGTTGTTTTACCCCGAACTTGAACGGTTCCTGGCTGCCCGGGAGGAGCGGAGGAGAAGCGCTTATCCATTGATACCCAGCCGGAGGCTTCTGCTTCTCCGCGAATGCAGATCTGTTGTGTCGATGTGGGGGAGTGGCGGATTAGACGCTCACCGATGGCGACGATGTTTCAATTCAAGTTAATTGGGCCACCCAATAATTGCCCGCATGTGAGATAACATTTTTTCGCCGTCGCCTCGCCGCGTATCCCGGTTGATATCTCGGAATTGATTGGACGAAATTTGCATCGAATGTCGTTGAGAAGCAGGCATGCAGTCATGCCGTGAGTCTCGGTTGCGATGAATATTTCCATTCACTTTTGGACTCTTCGTGGCTAGTCCCAGTCAATTGGCTTCGGCGCGTATCCGCCAAGAGAGGTGATTTAATTCTCTTTCGGTGACTCAGTAGGCACGCAGCGCCTACCCTCCTGACGTAGCTTAGCTGGCGAAAAACCACCCGCTCCCGTGGCTTCTCCACCGACCCCATTCGTGCCGTCACATACGCAACGGGTCGACGTCAAGCGCCCGTCAGCATGCGGGCGGTGGAAGGTTAACTCTTCTAATGTGCCTCCAACCTTGTCTAATCGGCGCGCTGCATATCGCAGAACCTTGATACTGCACACGACGGGTGTCACATAAATTAGATTCGCTCGCTTGTCGCGAACTAATTGCAGCGAATAAAAGCGTTTAGGCCGAGCCATTCGGTGGTAGTGTCTGCTCTGTTCCCAATCTACAAGCCATGGCTAGGTTCTTGGCGTCAGTGGTGATCGCTTCGTTCTTCGTGGTCCATGCGGGGAGCATGCCAACCGAAACCGAGTCTCAAATTGACGCCGATGAATTCAACCGCATTGTCGGTGGGACCAGCGTGAGGGGGCCGATTCCGTACCAAATCTCGATGCAGTACAGCAAGAACGGCGACTGGAAGCACTTCTGCGGAGGATCCATCATATCGGAGGAGTTCGTCCTCACCGCTGCGCATTGCGTGAAGGACATGAAAGTGGAGAAGATGTCCATACTCGCGGCCACGTACGACTTCAGGAAGCAAGACGGAGATCGTTACGAGGTCATGGGCTACAAGATCCACGAAAACTATGAGGAGCTGACGACGAGCGACATCGCCCTGGTGAGGGTCAATCCGAAGTTCGACTTTGACGAGAGGACGGACAAGATCAACGTCTTCGGATCGCAACACGTCGGTAAGGAGCCAGTGACTCTCACCGGCTGGGGATCCATCTCGCCGTTGATCTACGGGCCGTTCCCGCACACCTTGCAGTTGCTGAACTACACAACGATTTCGAACGAGGAGTGCAGGGAGACCTTCAGTAAGGTGTCGGAAACGGAGATCTGTGCGTATCAGTTTTACTTCAAAGGTGCTTGCGCGGTGAGTTGCTAGAATTGAGTGATCACGAGATCTTTGTGTTGAACCGTCTGCTTTGTAGGGTGACTCTGGAGGTCCACTGGTGAACCGTCAACGGGATCTACAGATTGGCATTGTTTCGTACGGGACAAGCATTTGCTCGGTCGGACTGCCTGATGTGTTCACAAGGGTCTCAGTGTTCGAGGACTGGATCAAGAAGAACATGGACACTAAGAATTGGGGCTGAAATCATCTTTAACTGCTCCTCAAGGAGAGAAGTGATAAATAAAGTGATATGAAATTGAATTGCTCATCCATTTGGGAATGTTTGTTTTTATTAATTTCTATGGATTTTCTGAACCAAAAATAAATTTTTCGTTTACATTTTGATTGTGATGAAGGAAAGTGAGGTGGAGTAAAAGAAGTCTGAAGCTATGACTTTTTTCCCCAACTTTCTGGCAATTTGTGTTTCCGATCCCAAAAAAACTGCTTCGGCTTGCAGCCAAGAATTAAGCCAATTTTTGATAATCTGCTCTGATGTGTACCGTATTTCAGTGAAGGCGTATGTCTGCATCGACCGGAACAAATGGTTATCAGAAGGGGCAAAGTCTGCGCTATAAGGCGGGTGGGGTAAAACTTCCCATCCACTGTTTTCCAAATAGTTCTTAACCGGAATAGAACGTGGGGCCGAGCGTTGTCATGATGGAAAATTATTGCCTCGTGCGTCGCATGTTCTGGGCATTTTCGGCTACTGCTGTCTTCAAACGGATTAATTGTGTTCGGTAGCGTTGTCCATCAATGGTTTCACCCTGTTTTAGCAGCTCATACAGCACACCCTTCTGATCCCACCAAATACAGAGCATTACCTTTGCGCTATGGATATTCGGCTTTGTGGTTGATTTGGCTGGTTGGCCGGATTTCACATATGATTTTTTGCGCTTTGGGTTATCGTAATGGTTCCTTTTTTCAAAATTAGTAACAATCCGATGCAAAAATGACCTCATTTTGTGTCGTTTCAGCAGTATTTCGGACATGCAAACATGCGCCTTTCGACGTCTCTCGGCTAGAGTTCATGTCGAACCCAATTTCCTTGCTTTTGAATATATCCAGCGTTTAAACGTTTTGAAGTGACACCCAAAAATTCTGCGAGCTCTTCTTCTGATTGGCAACGAGCTTCTTATTCTTCTTTTTCTTTAAACTTGTTTGGCTGCCTAGGACGATCATCGTCTTCCAACCCTATATCACCACTTTTAAATCGTGCAAAATACTTTTGGTCTGCATCTTCTACAAATATCGGTGTGAGTTATGTTCAGAAGTATAGCTCCTATTACCACGCGTGCATCGTTGCGGTTAGGACCGATCAATATAGTTGATGTCTTTTTGCTCAGCGTCGGTCATAGTGTCCTCAGTGTTGCTTCCATACTCAGTCTAAGCCATCGCGCTCTGTCTAAGTTTGCTAGAGGTGGCTTTTATTGCCATATTGTTATCTGAACAAATTGTGACGTATTTGCCGGGTATGTTATAAACTTTCAGCCGCCTCAATTAGTTCATCCATCCAGCATTACGGCTGATGAGACTGCTCTGTTGCTACACAATAAGTCGAGAGAAGGGCGGTAGAGAAAGGCCTGTGTGGCAGCCTGCAATACTTAAGCAGGCCTTTCTTTGGATTCTGGTTAGTTTTGTCGTGGGCCTTACCTCCATTAGGTAGGTGACCGTTTAGCGGACCCATGACGGTTGTTTGACCAAGTTAAAAAAATCGCCTGGTTCCTCTTTAATGATTTAGAGTCGATGGAGGAGGATCGAGTGGCTTTGACCTCGCTATTCCATTAGTAGATCATGCATGTTATCTTGGCTCACCATAGTTGTTCCTAATTCTTCTTCTTCCTGTGGCGCTACAGTTCGGGGTGAACCTGAGCCTCGGTCAATAATCCTCTCCAGCTGGCACGATCCTTAGCCAGCTGCCTCCAATTTCGTACTCCAAGTTGGTTGAGGCCCTTCTTCACTTAGATGTTCATTGACAGAGGCTAAGTGCAGACGCATGTGCCTGCATAAGTCGCTTGTCCACGCTTCGAAATAATAAGACGACTCCCTCTACTTTAACAACCAATTATTCCTGCCATTGTATCCTTGCTGCTCTCCCGGGGCAAGGAAAATAGTCTGCTAAACATACATTTTGTGCTTCTATCTACTCAGCTAGTAAGGCAGTTTGATTGTATGGCTTTGAGCATTGTTGCTACAGAATAAGTCGAGAGTAGTTAGGAAGAGAATGGTCTCTAGTGCTGTTGTCGTTCTGAGGCAGGCCGATCTTTGGATACATACCTCCATGAGCTAGGTAACCGTTTGGCAGACCCAGGACGGTGATTGGACAAAGTTCAAAATCTCACCTGGTTAGGTATAACTCCTGATGAGTAGTAGTCGAGTGACATGCATAAAACCGTCATGAGACGTTCAACAGTACAGACGATGATTCTAGTGGTATGTGTGACTTGCATTAATTTGGATAAAAAGCCCAACGTCACCTAAAGCGTCCTTGTCCATTTGATGCAGCCCTTTTTTAAGTTTTGTCTTAAGTGCATTCGATTTTCTTGTGCGTAGGTGTCGTCGCACATGTTCACAATACCACAGCCGACAAATGTAAACACTTGCTGTATCTATTGGAAAAGAGACAGCAACACTTTACTTATCTCTCTTTGGTCTCCTTTGGTTTAAATGAGATCACGTTCAATAAGATTAAGATGAAGATGGTCTACGTAAAGCGCTGGTCTTGATACATTCTTCTTCTTCTTCTTATGGCGCTACAGTTCGGATTGAACCTGGGCCTCGGTCAACAATCCCGTCCACTTGGCACGATCCTTAGCCAGCTGCCTCCAATTTCGCACACCAAGTTGGTTGAGGTCCTTCTCCACTTGAGTGTGCCTGCGGGTTCGTGGTCGTCCTCTATTGCGTTGTCCCATTGGTTCGGAGTCGAAGACTCTTCGGGCTGGAGCAGTGTTGTCCATGCGCTCAACATTCCATAGACGCCTGACTAGACTCATGCCACTGTGCAGCCCATAGAACCTTCAACGCAAACAGGATCAAAGATTGAACGCAGAACTTTTCTCTCGAAGAGACCAAGTGCGTCTTCATCCGCCCTTGAGATAGTCCAAGCTTACGCGCCTTACAGCAGGACAGGGATGATCAAGGTCTTATATAATGTGAGTTTGGTCTTTCGATCGCTGATCGTTCCCTGATCAAATGTGGCTCATTTTTTTTCGTGCACATTATACTCGCCTTAGCCGATTAATTGCAATGAATCAACGCTTTTTAGCCGAAGTATTCGATTGAACTTCCCAATCTACTAACCACGGCAAGATTCCTTGCGTCAGAGGTCATGCATACATTAACCCCCTCTCAGCAATGAGTCATCCAAATCATACACTGAACGTGCATTATTTCAACGCCTCACCTTGCCAGCCCTCGACTTCATTCTAATCATCTTCCCTCAATCGACTCCGTACGAGTTCATCGCCAATGCAAATCGGCCCAACACTCCACCATTCATTCGCAACAAAGAAGGCAATCCACTCGATCGTTATCCCCGCACGAGGCAATTAAATTCATATATATTTCTCGTTTCAGGACATCTCCGAGATAGTGGCATATAATTCACAAAAAATTATTTCAAAAATAAAAAATCACATTAAACAACTAGGACTTCTGTTGAACATCAAGCGACCGCGACGGCGTCGTCGCCCGCCAGCAACCGACGCCGTGGTGTGGTGATAAAAACCCATGCCGAAGCGACAATATCATCAACAATCGCCGAACGATTTTCAAGTCGGTGTTCGCGCTGACCACACGCAGTTACTGTGAAACCATGGAGCCGCCTCATGTCATCACAAGTGATCCTCCGTCACGATAACACGCGATATTATTTATGGCAGCGGTAGACAACAAGGACATCGTTCTCGTCCGCTACCTGGTTCGGCCGCTGCTCCAGAGTCTGCGTCTGTATGATTTAGTTCTGCCTAAAGACTTAATAAGGTTCTGTCATCATAATTGTCAACGGCCGCGTAACGATGTTTAACGTCATTCGCCATTGCCACTGCGCGGGAGGGGCACGCCTCGCCGCAGCGAGCACACTGATGACGAGTTATGGCAGAATATAAAAGAAATGCCACTGCACCACGGCTCCGGGGCCTGGGGTCGTTATGAAGACATTGGCTCCGCAGCGCAGCCACTCCACGCCGTCCGTGAAAAGGAGATTTCTTCAGAAAATTCCCGCGTAGTTTTCATATCCGATTTGCAAATCTCCCCCCAAAAACAAACGAAACAGAACAAGGCGAAAAAAAAACATCCCAAGCCAAGGTATGACGGCGAAGAAGAAAAAATTTCCCGCAACAGTTTTATTGTTATGATTTCGAGAAATTTTCAGCGCTTAGCGTGTGTGCGCCACAGATGCACGGAGTGCGCAGGGTGGCGGTGGCAGGGAGGCAAACAGGATCACGCTGTGCAGCTGAGATGGCGTTGATGGAATCCACCGCGTGCTGGTTCCTTATGGAAAATGACTGCGGACATATTAATTCACAGAAGAAATTGGTGTAGTGGACCGACGGAGGAGGAGGGGAATAAATGTGGAACCTATTGGTTTATGTGTGACGGCGATCAGATGCCGCCGAATGGCCGAATGCGGGCTTGGGCAGCAGGCGGTGTTTTTACCCCGAATCGCCGTGTGTCGCCGCCTCTTGCTGCTGCGGTGATCTGCGTCTCTTTTTGTCGTCTCTGGATGCGAGTTGGCGAGGCGATTCTTATCGCATGCGGCATGCTGACTGTGTTGCCGAAGTGTGTGCATTTATTGTTTTCGAGTGACCAAGGGCCATGTGGGGGCCAAGTCGTGTGTAACATTTGTCATGTGATGAACTCGATTTGGGGATAAATTGAAAGACGATGATTGCTTTTGATTAGAAATTGCAAGAAGGGGAATGGAGGATAGAGAGAGGGAGTCGTTCGTTCTTGGTGGCGAGGGAAGTGCGAGAGAGAGTAGTTCGTTCTTAGTGGCGAGGGAAGTGCTTTTTAATGACTTACATCTACAAACTGAGCCATTATGAGGTTTGCACGCTACCACATGGGGAAAGAATTGCCAGCAAACAGACCATTTGTCCTCGGTAATGTGCATCTCAACCACACACGCTCATAACGTCCCACTTTTGAAGTCAAAATGAATTCCTTAGAAAACACTTGTGACGAAGCCAGTAAGCCTTTCTGCCCACCTCTTCAGCCGCAGTTAATCACTTTCAATAAAATGTCTGTCGGACGTCAAAAAAAGGGAGAAGAATCCGTCTTGATGGGTAATCTCGCTCAAAGAACGTCAACGGTATTACAGCATGTAATACCGTAAACAACCCTTTGAACTCTTCCTCGGGCCCTAAATACTCCGGGCTAATAATCTAGCTTCCATCTCGGTCGCCTTACACTCCCCCACCGCCGTGTGTCGGCTCATTGGATAAGGATAAATACACACGTCATAATGTGCGCTTTTGTCAAAGGACATTCAGTTTTTATTAATTTTCCACAAACAATGAAAAGAGCATAAAAGAGCACAGTAACTCTTCCATCACTCTAACTAACCACCCCCGCTACGGCATCGCCCACATATGTTGTTTGTATAATTTCCATCCGCAAGTAGGATGATACACATACGTAAACATTATCCTTTTTTGAATGATACGCCATGCCGCCATCGCCACCGTCGACGCCGTTCTGTTTTTCCGTGGCTCTCCGTCAGACAGAGTGGATGGGACACACTGTGCACATGATTAAGTAAACAGATTAGAAATGACAAAGCACGGTGTAACGTGTTCTTTTCACTTTGAGAAAGGAAAATTCCTTGAATCTCTGTGAAGGAGAATATCCTCATTGCTGAACAAAGAGACTTTGTGGTCGTTTTTAATTAAAATTATGATAAAGAGTCAAACGAGTTTATCTTGCCGGGGATGTGACATCGTGCTTAGGGTGGAGGCGGCGAATTAAATGAAAAAAAGAAGATTCTCTTGCAATTAGTGGGCGGCGGAGAAGAGTATAGTCAGTCTTTCGGTTTCTGCTTCTGGATGGAACTGTCAATCGTATTTCCAGGAAAGTATTTCGAGGAAAGGGATGACGCACTCACATGTCCACAAGTTACTGCCTATGCATGAAGTTTGGCATTTTCATTGGCAACTAGTCCTGCTGTGCTCTATTCATTCCAATAGTTCGGAAACAAAAATACTCTCGTTTTGAAGATGAGTTCAGACATGCAGGCTATACATGTACCTTCCCCTTCGGGCGTCGATTTTCAAGCCAAATTAGATGCGATACAAAGCGCGACACAGCGTTGAGAGACCAGCATATGACCGACAAAACGATCGCCTTTTTTTCTGATAGGCAACCGCCAACACACCAAGTACATGCTGTCATCAAGAAATGACACACAACATCGACGAACCGGTCAGAACGTCACAATATGCAGAAGACACGCTTGGTTTTTTTTGCGTTGAAGGTATCTGGAGAAGAAGATTCAACCACGAACTATACGGGCTGTGCAGCGACACGTCAGGTGTCTACGGATTCAACGCCAAAGATGGCTAGGTCATGTAAAGCGCATAGACAACGCAATAGAGGACAACCACGAAACCGATGGCGCATTCAAGTGGAGAAGGACCTCAACCAACTTGGAATGCGAAATTGGAGGCAGCTGTCCCAGGCCCAGGTTCACACCAGACTGTAGCACCATGAGAAGAATAAGAAGAACCGTCAACAAAGGCCACAGCATCGGACATTCTGATATCGCACTCAGCTTTTTTTCTGGCATACATTGCAGCTCAGCTCTGTAAAGGAAAAAATCGTGAATATAGGTCAACTGCTTTAGATTGATCTGGGTATTGGGGCAACCCTTAGGCTTCTTTGGCCAATACAGACGTAACACCAAACTCGTAGCAGAGGACAGGTCGTTAATAAACTTTAAAAAATAGAATGGGGCCAGGAACCGTTTCTTGAGAGAGCAGTAGAGATCACCCCTATTGCTTGTGTCAAAAAAGAATTTATAAACGATACTTATAAACAAAATTGACTAGTTGGTAATGCGATTGTCAATTATCAATGAACGATTGATTAGAGTCAATTTGTGCATTGTGAATGAACCAAGGTGGTAATGCGAGCGTCAATTGAAATCAATTTTGTTGATAAGCATCAATTTTTTAGTCACATCATATTTTTGAGGTTGATAGACAAAGCAAAAGTCATTTCTTGTAAAGTATGTTTATGGTGTTGATAAATCTCTGCTTCCATGGATTAGACACTACATTTCGAACCGTTCAATCCAAGTTGTTTTGGATGGGTTCAAGTCTGATATTCACAAAATAAATGCTGGTGTCCCCCAAGGTTCTGTTCTGTCTCCGACACTCTTTCTCATTTTTATAAATGATCTCCTGTCTGCCACTTCTAATCCAATCCATTCCTTCGCTGATGACAGCACCCTCAGCTTTTCATATTCGTTCCAAAATGCACGACCCTGCCCTTCGGACGTAGCATTGGAACGGCAGCGTATGTCAAGCACATTGAATTCCGATGTGGACAGCATAATTAACTGGGGTAAGAACAAGAGAGTGGAATTCAATGCTTCCAAAACTCAATGTTGTCTGCTGTCTCTAAAGCGAACCCCTGATAATCAGCCATTATCCATGAATGACGCTTGTATCGACGAAACCGGAAAACTGTCCATCCTTGGTATGTACATCAACACAACACTTAGTTGGAACGATCACATATTCGAGGTCGCCAAAAATTCTGCGAAATGTTTATGTTTCCTTAATCGATGCAAGAAATATTTCACCCCCTCTGATTTGGTTTTAATCTATAAGGCGTATATTCGCTCTGAGCTTGAGTACAACGCTCATATCTGGTCTGGTGCCCCCAAGACCACCCTGCACCTACTAGATAGAATCCCAAAGCGAGCGATAAAACTTATAGGAGACAAAGATATCGCGGGTTCATTAGATTCGCTTGAACATCGACGTACCGTGTCTTCTTTGTCCGTGTTTTATCGTTACTTTAACAAACGATGCTCAAGTGAGCTAGCCAACTGCATTCCTCCTCTCCTTGAATTCACCCGCAATACACGTCTCGCCAGGAATGCTCATCAGTTTACCTTTAAGCCTGCTTTCGGACGCACTGTGAAATTTAGAGACTCGTTTTTTAGCCGCACCACACGAATATGGAATGCTCTTCCCAGCTCAATATTTCCCATAGATTACAATCCATTTAACAAAATGATGCTATTCATTTTAAGAAATCGGTTTGTGACTTGAATCCACTGAAAAAATGTGTGCTTCGAGTAATATAAAAACATCCTTTACTTCTTTTACATCACAGTTGACTGGGCTAGACGAACGGAACGGACTCCTGACGCTGATTTGATATGGCCAGGAGCACTTTTATACGCACATATGTAATCACAATGCTGTAGCAAGACTGATTGATAAATTTATCAACTATCAATTGACTGATAATTGACACTCACAATAGGGGTCGATATCTCGTGCAACTACTCTTTGGCACAAAAAGTTCGTGTCATAAAAAGCAATTCTCGCTATGCAAGTGTCTTTCAGTATAGGGCAAGCACTGGTGCAAAAGATTGTACTCAGATACCTGGAGATCTGTCTGGATTAGTACCTGTCTACTAACATGGTAATGCTGCTGTGGCCATAACCCGTGGCATTTTCGCCCGTACAAAGAGACCGTTTTATAACAGCCAACACGATGCAAGGGTGAATCTGCTACCCTTGCACTGGCTGATATGGTGAATTTTCATCTATGGCTGTCCCGTGTGGTTCAACGTAAGTGCAAGCTTGATGGAAAAAATTCGGGTGTTTAAGAGGGCTTGTCTTCGGGCTTGCCTTCGCCTTTACAGAAAACCAGAGTCCCAGTGCAGAAAATTCTACTCCAACCAGGGCTTATAGTGAACAATTGTCTGGTGAAGTTGATTCGAGGTCATGCTGCTAGAGCGATGAACTCGGTCAGTAATCTGATCACTGGATATACGACGAGAGAGTACGTTACAACCACTTCGTCCCTTCAGAAGCATTCCTCTATTGCGATAAGCACGGTCTGATACAAAATGAAAATGCGGTAATGCGCCTCTATCACATCGCCAGGTCAATTGTGCAACGACCGTTCCGTCGTACAACCAGCTGTGGAAGGACTCCCACGTTTCATTCGGTATCTTGACGAGATGTTCGGGATGTTGCAATGCAACTCTGGTGGCTGGGAAGAGAAGGAACTCCCTCTTCGAACCCTATAGACCCGGGCTAAAAACGGTCAGAGCGCAGCCACGAATAGGGGAGCAGTCGGTATTTGTCTTGTGGCGGTAATATCAGCTGCATCTTATGGCCGACCTACATAACTTAGACTAGTTTTTAAGGCAGTGTTAAGGTGTTTATAAAAAAAGAACGTTGGTAGCCCTCCGAATATGTGTCAGAAAAAAAATTGCAAATGGCATTTAGCTAGAAAAACAAACAAAATTAGTCATGTCATCTACCAGAAACGATATAGAATCAAAATACCGAAAACCAAACAACTTTTGACACGTACTGTACTCACCACATCATAAATAACCCCTGAAAGTATGTAATTCACGGGTCATTAATTAAAAGTCAGCCAAATAACGGCAGCATCTTCTGGATAAACAAATACGCGACGGCCGAATAAACACATTCGAGGTACACCTAAGGGTGCCTTACGTGCCGGGTGACCAAAACCATCCGTTTGAAGATGCAGCTACTCATCATTGTGTTCCAGGCGCTCTAAAAAGCGTATTGTAGACTCGCACTTCATTCCAGGTATCCCACCTCTGTGCTCTGCCACTCGCTCCATCCGCCCAAAAAGTCCATCTTATTGCAAAGCAACATGAATTTCATTTTGTCTGAGCCGGCGAGTGTTTGGAAAAACCACCTTTCTTCCCAGACTCGTACAAGAAGAAATTAATGAGTTCCTCCTGTGAACTGCTGACATTCAAAAATTCTTCCAAACTCAGCAATATTCGCTTAAGAATCGTATTATTTGACCTCATTTTTGCAGCATTAAAGACGCCTTGAATCCTTGTAAAACCGTTAACCTTTAAGTGAAATCTATAAGATCCTTCATTCCGTCTTTAGTCATGCGTAATTAAATTCCAAAAAAAAAAACCAAAGCCAAAAAACATTCCGAAGACGCACACGTCCCCTCGCCTGCTACAGGTCAATCAGAATTCAGTGACCATAAAATGTACACAAGCGAACAAGCTAAGCAAGGGAACGTTGTCAAGAAACCTGAATGTCCTTCGCCCAAGTACCCAACTATGAATGCAAATCCACTAAAAAATGAAAGAAGGAAAAAAAAAAATGATAATTTCAACCCCGTAACGCTCAATAAAAATAAAGAAATCCCCCTCTGACATGTGAAATGTAAAATAGCATCACCCCCATGGAACCTTTATGCGGCTAAGAGAATGGGGACTGTCCTTTTCAAAGCTCCCAACGACTACACCACCCCCACACGACCACCCATAGGCAGACACTTGAAACCAAGTATGAACGACGTTCTACCAGCGAAAGTTAAAGGCGGAAAACCATAAAACCTGTCCTTTCAAGAGAGGATTGCGAAAGACAATTTAATAATACGGATCATAAAGTTGGTGGCTTCCCCCTTCTCTCTCTCAGAAGCTATTCCTCATGTGCATGTGTAAGAGAATCGAGGCGGTGGTTTGACAGTGTTGCAATTTAAACGATGCAAATTTATTTAAAAAGAAAACATGAACTTGAACGTCGCTTCCATTTGAATCCTGTGATCAATGGCCTTCGCTATTTCGTTGGACATTCATCTGTGAAAGAGATGTGATTTTAGATTATTCCGGTGGCTTTAATCACACTCAGACTCACCTTCTTTCTCGTGTTGAATCCCTTGTAAGTAGCCTTGGTAAATGAAATCAAAGGCAATGCAAGTAAATCGTTGCCAGCAAGTTTGAACTTCACACTTACCTGAATTTTAACGGCTGCTTTATTCAGATCTTCATTATCTCTTGCATATCTCTGGATGGGGAGAGGATTTAAACCTTAGCCACAAGTGTGGGCACATTCAAATGGTTACCTTAAAGTCCTCAAATGAATCATCTATTTGCACTATCGCAGGTTTTGGCTGTAAAAAGAGGAACAAATGGTTCATGACATTTCGAATGATTGCACCTTGGGTTCACTGAAACTGTCATTTCAACAAACATACTCGATTACGTGTCAAGTACAAAAAAGAAGCTATTTGAAGCGATGGCCCCATATTGCGTACCACGAGAAGAAATCTCCTGAAAACAGTCTGATTCCCAAGTATTTTTTGTGACAGAAGGTCTTATCTGCTGAATGGCACGGTCAGGCGTGTGTAAACGAGCACATAGACGTTGCGTACCGCGTAGTCTGATTCAAGGACACCAAGTATGATGCAGATGTAGGCGCTCTCAAGGACTGCTTCAAAGAAGTGTCTGCGTCTTAAATGCCAATCTGGTAAGGAAGCGAATATTTCAACAGCCAGCAATAAGCACAGAACCCATGTCACATCTTACAAATGTCAAGCTATTAGGCGACGTTCAGGTGTCAGAACCTTCCACCTCTGTTCGAGAATAGGCAAGACGATGTGGTCTTAAGGCCGTTCGAGAGAAAAAGGATCAGAGATTATTTGGAAATCGACAATATTGCCCAGTAGTCACAGGCCTTGTTCCTTAATTTCCTATTACCTTCATTGCCTCCCCATGTCCCAGTCGCACTGTACGGACATAGCCACATACCTTTTGTTTCTTCACAGCTACTGAGTTCACACAACAGGTCTGTTGTTTTGACTGGTCAGTGCTTAGCTTAGTAAGATTTTACACGGAAAGCAACAACAAGACAACTTACTGAGGACGCGTTAAAAAATCTCATTCATAGAGGGCTCCAGAGAAACTATTTGTTTATTAAAGATTGGTAACACTCGCTTATTTAAGTGTTTACCTCTTGAAGTTACTTGTGCAAACTTATAAAATATCAAATCATTCATATTACTATCCACATGTATCCATGCCTTGCTTTTGAGAACCAAATTTCACTTATTTTTGACATTAGAGTATTTCGACATCTAATGCAATGGACATAAGCATACGTACCAACTTTGGGAAGACAAATTTAACTCAGCAAATAAGCGTTTTATTGATAATCATAACTAAGCTGAGTACTGATTAGTCAAAAAAACACGCATAAAGGCCATTCATATGAGCGGCGAACAGCGAAAGCAAACTTTCAAAAACAACACTTTTCCAGCAAACGTAAACAAAAAGTTAAACTTCTTGGTATTCAAGAAGATGGTAACTGAATTATCGAGTTTTTTCATAGACAAAAATCCCATTAAAAGTTAGTTTAAGTATCCTAATTAATGATTTGTAAGTTTTTCTCTACGAATTAATCATTCTCTCCGCGAACTGTCAAACTGAATTCGTGATACACAAACGCGCAAACGCAATCCACAACCTCCACGACCAAAAAATTCGCAGTGAAGTGTCAGTTTGCACCCGTAGTTCTCCGCGAATGAAAAAATTGCATATGAATGAGTTGTCAGAGTTTGCAAAGTTCGAAGTTCGTGGCGACCTCATATGAAAGGGCCTTTACATGATTAATAATAAACGCAAGTATACTCTCAGGCGCAATTTAGTCTCCACTCTACACAGCTCGCCTAACGCATATGCCAATAACTGCGAAAACATGTTATAGAGCGAAGAAAAGAGATGGTGAAAAACTGAAAAGACAGTTCATACAAGGCCATTGGGAGCGCTTTGTGGCTGTAGCGGTAGCCAAGTTGCTATTTAACCACGTCCAGGATAGTTCAGGAATATAAATCTTCTCTGAATTCGATTTGCAGTCCTCGCTAAGACTTGTGCTGCTCTAGACCCTCACCAGAGATTAGAGAGCATATAGATAATCGTCTTTCCCTGTTGGCAAACCCCTATCTCACCACAAATACTGGCGTTATGAACATGAAGTCACGTAACCTACTTTATTTTCATAATTGACAAGGCTTGGGCATTGTTACAAGTCTTGGGCCTGCGCCAATATTTTGTTTATGTGTAACAATAGGCCTGCTTGAATGTCTGTGAAATGTTATAAACAACGCTGTCAAACGAAATCAAGAAGCAAGATACGAGGAAGTCGTATATCTGGCCACCACTAGGGATTTGGAAAAGATCAGAGGAGTCACCCTTTGGTCTGGGCGTATCTTGTCCATGGTTAGGATTTCCACCGATGGTTGGACCTCACGAGAACACAAAGGCGGTCTTGAGTTCCACAAAATGTCTACTACGTTGATCAGAAATCAACTTTTATGTACTAGCTCAAGCCGCTTTGAGGGACAGTCTGTTTTTGACTTCGTTCATACCTTCCTTGCCTAGAAAATCTGGACAATAGACACATAATACAAAACCTACTCAAAAGAAAAAAATGGTGGCCCGTGGCGTAATGGTTATGTGTGTCGACCCCAATTCACTTCGACCTCGACGTCTCGTAGGTTCGACAAAATATAATTTACACGGCCCCACCTCATTCGATTCACTGACAATGCTCAACCAGTTTTTCCTTTCTTCAAAAAGCCTCTCAAACTTGGCCGTTCAGATTCGGCATAAAACTGTAGTACGCCCCTTCTACTCTTGAGAGAAGAATAGCACGCACAACACGAGTGGTTACTGAGAAGCTAGGCCTTGGCCCTCTACGAGCTGTAGCGCCACCATTAGGCGCAGGCAAAGATAAAAAGTTTCTGTTCATACCTTCATTTTTCTTCGAACTTTGTAGCCACGATAATGTCTCTAAAAAGAAAATTATAAATAAATTTGAGATTATTTGAAACAAACGCCGATTACCTGTATCGTGAGCGCTGATTTCTCCTCCTCACCGAATTGCTAAGAGAGAAACAATTTATCACAAAAAGCTCAATTCAGATATTTACGTGAGCTGTATGGACTGTATGCCTGAACGGGGGTTGGTTGTTGTTACATCTTAATCCAGACCAAGTCTTCCAAGAAGTTTAAGGTCAAGTTGCTAATGTTCGTTCTTGTTTAGTGAGCTCGGAGTTTTCCTCAACTTATTGCAGCTGAAAGATATTGATTGGCTATTATGTAGATGGAGAATGGTGCGTCTCACTTTTTAGATATACCTTCGAATTTTTGAAGATGTTTTTATTGTTTCTGGAGATTTTACTTTGTAATCGAGGAGAGTAATACCGAAATGCTTTAACTTGCAGCTGCATACGAACAAAAACTACCATCCAAAGTTTCATCAATCTTACGCTGTCTCATGTTCCAAAGTGCAGTCAATTCCATCTGTACACTACCTGAAAACGCATACCGTTTCCCCACCTTTTCCGTCGGTAGACAGAAATTCCCACATTCCTTAAATCTAACCCTATTCGATGTTCGTTGAGGTGGTACAACCCCTTTTTGAATGGCATTACACTATTTTTTTGTTCAGGTTCCAGGCCATACAGCTTAACATATCCCTTATAAGTGCCAAATGGAAATGTTCATACTTACCTCGTCTTTAATGGTCGTCTGAAAATGAAATGAAAAATTAAGTTTATTTGATTATTAATGCAATAATCTTGACTTATGTGGGATTTTATATTTTTCCCTATTAAGCTTGACAAGCATAGGACAACTTTTAGTGGTAGATTTTCCTCGGCTGAATTTGAAAATTGGCTTCACTTTCCTGAGGTCTATATAATGTGTGGCTAACTCAGTGAAGTTTAAACAAAAGTGTGACCATGACCTCGTGTAACAATTGTCCTCTTTTAAAATAATTAGCGCTTACAAGAGATTATGAATAATAAATTAAATTAATGAATATGAGTCAAAGGATTTGGAAGTAGAGAGGGATAGGAGGTCTTTAAGTCTTACAGCAACCACAAACTGAGAACTGACAAATAGAGGCTTAGTCAGACAAGAAATTGTGTTTGTTTACCAGCTTAACCTAATTTAACCTAGGTTAGGGGGTGGCTGATCAGCGTCACATAGACTTTACCAACCTTGATGTGAGACTCTTCAATGATCTTGCTTCAAGGAATCAGAACTGTCAACAGCGGTCTAACGCATCACACCGCCGGGCGCCGAGTAATTTTGAAGTGTTTGACTTCAATTACCACAATTTCATTAAAGATAGGCTGACTGAGATCCACTTTTTCACGTCTCGGATCAACTTTATAGGGTCTAATCATTAAAAGAAAAGTTTGAAGTTGGACTTTCAAACGAGTTGCACATTGACTTGAGAAAAGAGCGTCTATCGAATCTGCAGGAGTTGTCAATCTCTGAGTCAAAGCCCTTCTGTCTCTGTGTGGTCAGTGATTCAAGAGAGGAGACAGCTGTTCATGTCGGCGCTTGAACACGAAGACCTAATGTAAGAGTTGCCACAATGACCCACTAATCCACTAACAAACTTTACAGTATTTTTGTATGAAACGTTTGCATAATCTGCTTCGAACAAGCCTCAAATTTTGCTTACATACCTCTCGTTGTACCGCTTGCTGTACCATCTCTTGTTTGTTCTTACGAACGCAGTATCCTCGATAGGTTTTCTGTGGAGAAAATGAGCTCACATGAGCAAGTGCAAGTGACCGTAATAAGCTATACCTGAATGGTAAGAGCAGACTTTTCTAATTGCTCGTATTCCTTGCATGAAGCAACCAATTTATTCGCATTCGCATAAAGATCGGCCACGTCGAGGGTTCCCTGCGAAACAAAAATGAATCCATGGTCTTGGGAGTGTCACAGAATAAGCGGCGCACCTCGATCGCTGATATGTAAGTCTCCACAAACTTCTTGAATGCCCACTGTATGGCTGGTCGCGAACGGAGAATCTCCACCTTCGTCATGTCACACTTGCGCACCAACTCGTCCAACAAATCGTCGGCCTGGAAGGTTATATACCTCGGGTCTTGATTCATTCTCCGCTTCTGTTCCACAAATCGACGGAACGTCTTTTCCAAAACTGCCAAGAAGTTGTCGGTCTTGTTCTTGGGAATGTTGCACTTGAGGAATTGTGAGTATATCTCGTCGGTGCTTAAAATCGCTTCCTCGATTATGCCCATGGCAACTAAAGAGGTGAACTGAGGAGTGAAGGCTGTAGGGTTGTGGGAGATCAACTTACTTTGGGATTTGTCACGAGTTGCTACCATCGCGTCTAGGTAGTCTGCGATGAATTTGTACATGCAATCCATGGACGGTTGGCAGCGGAGAACCTCACGCGAGATGTCCGACATTAGCTCCTGTAGACCCTCGGGAAGTGGCAGCACGCGGCATTGTGATTGTTGGCGATGGTGGAGGAAGTGCATCTTGAGTTGGGAGTCGAAGCGTTTAATTTGAATGTGGGATGTGAAAAAGTGTGTATATTTTATGAATTTTGATTCAGGGCGTACTCGTTTGCCTCGATGTTTAAGAAACCCTCAAGTATCAGCCTGCTCAATGTCGCCTACAAGATCCTATCTAGCGTACTGTGTGAACGTCTAAAGCCGTTTTGCACCGCACTAATCGGCACGTACCAGTGCGGCTTCCGGCCCGGCAAATCGACTACAGACCAAATTTTCACACTAAGGCAGATCCTGGAGAAGACCAGCGAGTTTCAAATCGATACTCACCACCTTTTCATCGATTTTAAAGCCGCATGCGGCAGCATTCATCGCAAGGAGCTAGTCGCGGCGATGGCCGAATTCGGGATCCCGGGAAAACTGATCCGGTTGTGTCGCACCGCGCTAACACATACGCGATGCACCGTGCAGTTCGGTTCAAAAACCTCTGAACCGTTCGAAACCTGCACCGGATTTCGGCAAGAAGATGCGCTGTCGTGTGATTTCTTCAATCTGGTACTGGAGAAGATAGTGCGGCGGGCAAAAGTCAACACGGAAGGCACTATCTTCTACAAGTCAGTCCAGCTGTTGGGATACGCGGATGACATCGACATTGTCGCGCGGTCCCAACGTGCCATCGTGGAAGCTTTCACGGCAATTGAGGAACAGGCGAAACGAGCTGGTCTTAAGGTCAACGAGGACAAAACAAAATATATGCTGTCGAGCAAACAACGATCCGCCGCACACCACCTAGGCCAAAACGTCACAATCGACAGCTACAATTTCGAGGTAGTAAAGGAGTTTGTCTACCTCGGGGCAAATGTGAACTCCACGAATGACATCGTAGTGGAGATGCTACTTCGGTCTGTCAAAGCAACTGGGCTCGAAACTCCAGACTCGAAGGACCAAAGTCATGCTCTACAAAACCCTTATTCTGCCAGTCCTACTTTATGGAGCCGAAAGCTGGACATTAAGTAGGGCTGCAGAGCTGATTCTTGGTGCCTTCGAAAGAAAACTTCTACGTCCGATATATGGTCCCGTCTGCGAGGGAGGCGAATGGAGGGGTAGACACAACCGCGAACTCTACGAGCTGTACAGGGATGTGGATGTAGTCCGGAAGGCAAAAGTTCGTCGACTACACTGGCTCGGCCACATCGAGCGAATAGACAACAACGCTCCAGCAAAGAGGGTCTTCGAATCCGAGCCTCCTGGTTCGAGAAGGAGAGGAAGACCGAACCTCCGGTACAAAGACCAAGTCATCGCGGATGCAAGACAGCTTGGCCTTGAGGACTGGAAGCAGCGTGCCCAGGACCGTCACCGATGGAAGGCAGCAATTGCTCAGGCTCAGACCATTCATGGTTCGTCTGCCTGATAACCAACCAAGTATCAAGAGCAGTAATCCGATGCGCGGCAATGCCTCATGATGGACAGATATGCTCTCGTGATCAGCACGCAAGGAATCATCTGGCGAAGCAGACAAACAATATCGGTCCAAGATGTTGTCAATCACTTCTGCAAATCACTTCACCAACAGACATACGCTGAAGTCAAGGAATGAAGACTTGGAATATAACCTTGAGTATGATAAGTTTGTTGGACATGGACAAACAAGATTTTCTATTTATGAAGGGGTAAAGAAATTTCTTTGCAATATTAACCTTGTTACTACTAGAGGCAGGCAAAAAGCAAGCTTTTCTTTTTCGAGTGAAAAAATGGCTTGCAATTTATCTCTATTTACCTTAATCCTCCATTTATCACAGTATCTATAAATTATTTCCATAGCACATTGAAGACTGCTCTCAGTATTAAGAGCTAACTCATGAGATGAAAAAAATAGCTGTGTCATCAGCAAAAATATTCTTTTCACATTCAGTTAGTTCAGAAAAGTCTGATGTGTACAAGTTGTAAATAATTGGCCCCAAAGCAGACCCTTGAGGAACACCAGCATTGTAGAGCATTTATTCAGATACACCAGTGTTGACATGCACTTGGAAACAACGACCAGACAAAAAACCACATCACATCAAAGACCTTTTCTATGTCGAGTAAAATCATACCGGTCGGACCTTTATCTTGGTCCATCCCAGAGGAAGAATCGATTCTGCTTTAATTGATAGACACGAATGACTCTCCTTCGGGATAATAATGCAAGCAGTTTAGCCTCGATGGTGATTGCTATCGACGCTCTGGTAGAAGGCATGCAGATCGGTGTTAGGCGTCGATGGGAAATTCAGCTCACTTAGCAGAATTAGCGCGTTGCGGTAGCGTTGTCAGGGGATTGTGGGTTCCTGATTGCCTCGTTGGGATGGTTGCTGATGTCTAGCTGCTGTTTTCAGAACACTGTCGTCATGTACTGTTGCAAGGGGATAATGCTTGCTTCGTCGTAGAGCTTCTTGTTGCTGTGGTGCTTTTGGCGGTGCCTATCGAAGTGAGACCAGTACATATTCGCAGTACTCTTCTTTCAAAAATTGCGCGCTTCTCCATCATCCATGAGATGGTGTGCTATTTTGGAAAGACCGTGCGCCAAAATCGGCGTCATCAACAGCTTTGACCTCTGAATTAATCCATTTTGCTTTCGCATTAAAGGATAGATGTGATGGAAGTCTAGGTTGTCAATTTCGAATGGCTGTTCACGCGGTATCATTCTTGTACAACACACTGTAGATCTGATTCACTTGCATCACAGTCCGTTAGCCATTGTTTTGTTTTAGAAAGAGCGAACCGTCAGATCAGGTGAATGACCGGAGGTCTCCACGTAACATAGCATAAATACTCTAGTCGTGGTAGTGAGTGTAGTCAGTAAACGGAATGTGAATAAACGAAATCGAAACATGCAGTTGTTTTATTTATTTGTCGATAATTTTCCTCTTACACTGTTGAACTTCAACCTTTCCATGGAGTAAGTGCTGCGATACTTCGCCTGTTTGTGCTTGTGCCCCGACATATGGCTACTGACCTGCTCCCACCTCAGTAAGGTCTCGTCAAATAGACAAGTACGAAGTTTCCAGCATTTATGTGAATACCCCACTTGGTGTAATAGGCATAGGTTAGATTAGGCTAGCTTGTAGTGGCTGAGTGCTAAGGACACTTGGACCAGAGTAGTCCCATTGTGATACAACGCGGATTGACTTCTCCTAACATCAAACCAGTTGGTGTCTGCAGTGAAGCGATTTAGCTGGCCTATGCTGGCGCTGTTTAGCTCAATGAGGTTATTGAGACATTAGGCCCCTAGAGTTACATGTGTTGCTCAACACAACTACCGTAGGAACATGTACAGCGCTTGAAGACAAACATGTTTACCCGAAACCAACATCAGCAATCTGAGCAAGCTTCCCTATAAAGTACCAGCAACATTGGCCCGCTATCCACCTGTAACCGCGTAACCCAGCTATGGTACAGTCGCAACGTGCAACCTGCAACCACTAGTCCACCTGATGACTTGGCTAAGATACAGAATACAGAAATACGCTGACGAAAACTTTTAAAGAAGACTGCGGACCTTCATCTTTTTCTCCACGTCAGAGGAAGATTCTGCTTTGATTGATAGACTCAAATGACGTATCCTCTGGATGATAATGCAAGCAGTTCATTCAAAACAAAAGCCACGTTGAGGGATGTACGAATGACTGACTAACAGCCAGTCTGTAAAATGAAGTATGCAAGAGTATTGTCCACCTGATGACTTGGCTGCGTTGCACGAGCAGAGTAGGTGATGAGTATATTCTTCCTCCTCTTCATCCATGCAGCTTCTGCAGAAATCATTATATGGGGCACCCATAGTTCGACTCCTATAAGAGTCCTTAAAGAGTGTTTGCTGAGTCTACGTAGACTGAGTGATCGTTGTAGGTTAAGTGATGGTCAGATGTCTTTTGTTTTAAAGCAGATGGTGCCTTCTAGCCATTTGTTATTAGTGGTTTTTGTTGTGTGACGAGCTGGCATAAGTCAGTGAGTCATCGGCGAATAGACAACAGTTCACTGTGTTGGTTGGAGGCGGTTGATCTGCCGTAAAGATGTTAAAGAGCTTCGGTCCCATTTTCGAGTCTTGAGCAACTTCCGCCTTGGTGCTCCGCGCTGTTGATTGGCTGTCTTCTTCTTTCTTACTGTTTTTTTTTTCTTTGGCTGGCGCTACAGACTGAGGTGGACCTGGGCCTCAGCCAACATGCCTCTCCATCTAGCCCGGTCTTGTGTTAGTTGCTTCCAGCCACGCACGTTCAACATATGCAGGTCCGCTTCTAGCTGCGTGCGCCACCGTAGGCGTGGTCTTCCTTTCCGGGTTGAAGCATTGGTGTCCATTCGCTCGATGTGACCTAGCCATCTGAGGACTTTTCCCTTAGAAGCGACCAAGAATAACCTTGTCCGCTTTAGTAAGTGTCCATACAACAGGACTAGGACTACCAATGTCTTATGTAGGGATATCTTGGCAGCGGTTGGCCAACGTAATCCTCTGTATTTTCTCATTCTTTGTATTAATATCGGAGCAGTGTTATCACAGGGACTCTATAGAGCCAAAAAGACTCATTTTTTTAAGTTGACTCATAATTTGTAAATTTGACTCGGTTTTCCAAGAACAGAAATAGCTACATCTAACGTAATTTTATTTCACATTTTTATTTTCATAATTTCATCGTTTTCATAATTTTGCAAAATGTGAGCTAGTTTTCATTTAAAACGCCTGAGCACAAATTATTGTTATTCTTTCGCAAAGGAGGCGTTGTGTTTTCAAAAATCCTTTATTGGGACTCATTTATTTTCAAAAATACTACTTTTTTTTTAGCTCCTGGGACTCATACTTTATTTAACTTGTCTATAGTGACGTTTTGTCCATGACGTCGGTGTTGGTGGACCTTTTTTGAAGACAGCATTCACTTTGCCTTACCGTCATTAACCGCAGGCCTCGTCTTGGCCGCTTCCTTCTCGATGCTCACAAACGCCCCACTGACAGCCCGTTGTGTTCTTCCGATGATGTCAATGTCATCGGCATATGCGAGCAGTTGCACAGGTTTGTTGAAAATCGTGCCTCTGGTGTTGACATTTGAGTTCCGCACGAACTTCTCGAGAATGATATTAAAAATGTGGCTATCTTCCACTTGGACGTAACATCTCCTGGAATGCATAAAGTTGTAGATATTCTGAAAACGTTAGAGGGGTTCATTCGATTTAGTTTGTTGAGGAGGCTCTCTATTCAGATCGTTTCGAAGGCTTTTTCCACGTCCAGGAAGCAGGTAACAGCGTTTTTGTTCAGGGCAGCCACAACATCGTAATATAACTTCTTTAGTGGATCCATACTGCATACCCGGTATAATGTTCAGGTTGGTGGACCATCGCTTTAATTTTTGCGCCACCAGGCACTCCAGGATCATCCTTAACTTGTTCAAGAGCTGCACTGTAGCGTTTCCCTTTTTGTGTATTGCAACAACTTTTCTCTTTCTCTCCTCTAATTGTTGATAATGATAGTCATAAGTATCATCACGGATTGTGGCAGTGGCTTCAGGACGAAATTAGAGATTTTGTGAGCTCCGGCTGCCTTCGTCATACTAGGTTGAATGATTACCGTTGTTAGGTTTTCGTTCCCTACTGGATCGTCAGCTGGGTTACCATCGTTGAAGGTGACGTCTGATGCTAATGGGTTAAAATTGACTTGTGTGTTGACTTCTGAGACAAATTCTGGATCACCAGGCGGAGATAAGTGGAATTGCCTTCGAAGTTGGTTAAAAAAGCTTCCGCTTTCTACGCTGGTCCGGTTGCATGTCCTTCGCTTGTTGTCAGTGTTTGTGGCAGTTTCTTCCTCTTACCGATGATCTGGTTGATTTGTCTGATTGCGTCGGGCTCTGGCTGTATTCTCCGCAGCTTCTTCTCTCTGTCGTATTTGCTGGAGTCTCTTTCTCAGCCTTTGCTTGTGGTGATAAAGGTTTTTTTTAATGTGCACGGGTACGAGACTATACCTGCTTGTTGAAGGGCTTCGGTCCCAGCTCGACCCTTGAGCAACTTCCGCCTTGGTGCTCCCTTGATTGGATGTTTTCCACTTGGACGTAAAATCTTCTGGACTGCAGAAAGCTGTAGATACTCTGATGACGACGTCGGGTGCAAATGGGTTCTCAGGTGTATCGACGTATATATGTGTTGACTTCTGAGACAAATTATGGATCATCAGGCGGAGAGGCTTGGTAGTTGCCTTCGTGCTGTTGCTTCTAATTCGCTTGTTGCCCGCGTTTGTGGCCCATTCTTCTTTTTAAGGCCCGTTCATATGAGCGGCGAACAGCGAACGCGAAATTTCGGAAACAACCCTTTTTATGCAAATGTAAGCAAAAAGTTATAATGATTGCTTTGCAGTAAGATTGCAACTGAATTATCGAGTTTTTTCATAGACAAAAATACCAATAAAAGTAACAGTCCGGGGTGGAGCTGGGCCTAAAAGTAACTTTAAGTATCCTAATTATTGGTTTAAAAGTTTTTCTCTGCGAATCAAGGCCCAAGCCCATACAATCCGTCGCGTACGTTGCGTCATGTCAAAAAATTGACAACTCATAAGACCTAATGAGAGAGAAAGAGATAGCAAATGCAGTCCACAAGTGGAATACGGCATGCCGGATGAAATTGGTCAACTTTCAACTTTTTGTACGTCTGACAGTTGTATTTCCCGAGTAAAATTTAAAAATCATTTTGAATTGAAAGGTGAAGCAGTGCAATTCGTAAGCAAACAAAAAAATCTAGTGAAAAAAATTAAAAAAAGAAATATTTGGGTAAGTCGCTTTATTTTATATTCAAATATACATATTTAAACAATGTAATTAATATTTCAACAGAAAAACACAAAAAAAGAAAATTCAATGGATGAGAAATTAATAGAAGAAGTAAGAAATAATCCATGTCTTTACGACAAGAGCTGTCGCAGCTACCGCGATAAATTAATTAAGCTGAAGGCATGGGACAAGGTAGCAGAAGCTGCCGGAGCAGATGGTAAGTGTTTGAATTGATAATTAATTCCTTTTATTCAAATACTTCGTTTTATTTTCAGTCGATTACTACCAACAACGGTGGCGAAGTTTAAGGGACCGTTTCGTGAAGCAAGCGGGGCGAAAAGCGGCTTCTGGAAGTGAAGCCCATTGCTCCACGAAATGGGCTTTTTTCGAAGTAATGAGCTTCCTAAAAGCGTACGTTGCTCCTCGTAGGTGAGTGAACAAACACGTGTACATTCAGTACTATATATTCAATTTGTAATTTCTCTTTTTACAGGACTTTGTCAAGTGTGTCAAGTTTTTCCAGTTGCGATGGCAGCCAAGCGGCAGAAGATGCACAACAAAATGTCTTCGAAGACATTTCGTTGTCTATGCCATTGTCTCCAGAGCCCCCATTGAAAAAGCAAAAACAAAATACGCAAGAATGCATTGCGAAATTAATGGGGATTGTGGAGACAGTGGCAAAAAAAACGAAGTCTCCATCCAGCAATGGCCCATTTTTGGAAGTCATTGACGGCCTTTTGCCTTTTGTCCCAACACAGTTTGGAAAATTCCACATAGTGAAGAAATCTTCAGCTATTTGTTTCCGTTCGGTGGTATTCGGGACTGATAGGTAAATATGACTGAGATTGTCCCAAATAACATCGCAAGTCTCGTTTACAATTCTCCTAACACTGGTCAGACCCATCTTAAATGCCATTGAGAACATTTGTTTATTCCCTCCATGAGCCAAGTAGCTAAAAAGATGAACAAATAAACATTTGCGTCATGAAAACTTAAAGAGATAATACTTACACCAGAGTGAGGAACAGCCTACATTTTGCTGGTATAACTGGTCGGTTCGAATTTTTGGTAACATCATTCTCTAACAGACCAAACAACAAATCGAAGATCTCTTTTCTCATCCGCACGGCCAAATGAAATTGCTCTGGATCTTCGTAATACATGTGATTAAAATTAAGTGCAAAAAATCCGTGTATTTTGCGATTCTTGCACAAAGCTCGTACCCAAAAACGACGACTCATGGCCAGTAAATCAAGGCATTTAATAATTTCAATTGCTGCTAGAACAATTACCATTAAGTTTATTGTTTCTGATGTATCCATAGTACATAAAAGTAAACACTCTTCAATGAATTTGATTTAAGAACAATTTGATTCTTTTCTTCACGGAATATGTATGGACATAAGAATTAAATTGAAACAAACACACAAAACAGTAATTTAAATTTGACAGATGACGCAACGTACGCAACGTAGTGCATTTGGCACCACTTTGCAATCCGGCAAATACGATTCTTGTGGATGTCAACTGCAACGCACGCGCCGGATTCTATGGGCTCGGGCCTTCAATCATTCTCTTTGCGAACTGTCAAGCTGAGATCGCAATACACAAACCGCCAAACGCAATCCACAACCACCACGACCAAAAAATTCGCAGTGAAGTGTCAGTTTGCACCCGTAGTTCTCCGTGAATGAAAAAACTCAATATTAATGAGTTGTCAGAGTTCGTGACGACCTCATATGAATGAGCCTTTAACGATGGTCTGATGGATTTGTGTGTCGGGCTCTGGCTATATTCTCCGCAGCTTATCGCCTCTGTCGTATGGGCTGAGGTCTCTTTCTCAGCCTTTGCCTGTCGCGATAAAAAATTTGAATAACTATACCCGTCTCTGCTTGTCATCGGGCTATTTTGCTGATTTAATGCATTGTTGGGCGTATTTTCTGATCTTAAATGGCATTGTCAATTTCAACTTTATTCAGATTCCGTGTTGCTGATCGGAATGCTCTCCAGTACGTACGTCATGTAGTTTGCCTATATGCAGCTAATGTAATTTGACTACCACCTCTTCTCGTCGGGCGTTGGTAAATGTAGACTGTTCTACGTTATTTACCAGTTCGACTGCATTCAACCTGTTGAATCCACGAATCCTCCTCCAATTTCTTGTCATCACTCATCTATTCCACAAACCCACCAAGTACCCACACTTTTGCTCAATCTATATCTACTTCAAAATTCGACTACGAGATGTCACCTATGCATCATTGCTCATTCTGACGTTTCACACTTTATGACATCTGTCATTAGACGTGTACAAATTTTTGTTTTGTTTTCTTTAATTTTTTCCATTTGTTACATGTTAGTTTCGTCTTATCTCAAAAATATCGACAAAATAATTGAACAATAAATGATAAATTATGTCGTCAGCTAATTTAGCAAACCTAAATGTTGATGCACTCTTTGAGCAGCACAGTGTTGCTGAAATTGACATTGTGCAGAAGAAAATCCAGGCCGAAGTGGAGAAGAAACGCGAGGAACTCCGTACCATGGTTGGGTAGGTTTTCCACTTCCACTAGTGCACCCTTCATTTGACTCTGCTATTTGGGATGAATTTATCTTCTAGTGAACGATATCGAGATCTTCTCAAGGCGGCTGATACAATTGCAACAATGCGTGAATCGTCAAGTGAACTGTGTGCTCAGGTGGAGAGTATCACAACCAATTGTCGCAGCCTCAATGAGAAGCAATTGATTGGCTTCAAGACCGAGACAGACCTTATCAAGACACGAACAGCAAACAAGCAACTGAACAATTACTTCAGTACCGTGGTGCAGATTAAGTTGCTCACAACTCTCCCGGAGATGATTTGGAGCCACATTGACAACGAACGATTCTACCTTGCGACTGAGTTGTTTATCTTTAGCCGGCACATAAGCACCGGCCTGCAATTGGACGTGAACAACACGCTGATGCAGTATTTTCCCGTGGCAAAGAAGCAGTGGGAGATCCTGAAGCCATTCCATTCGACCATAAAGCAGAGCGTGTTGGGGACCTTGGAGCGAGAAGATTTATCGCCAGAAGTGGTCACCGATTGCCTTCTGAGTCTGTTGCTTCTGGAGAAGGGCAACTTGAATGGAATTTTAAAAACCTTCGTTCAGCTGAGGTGCTCAGCGTTCTTAGGAAGCATGGTGAATGAAGGTGGCAATAGAAAGAGGGTAAAAGACAGGATCTTGGGAAGTCTTAGGGTATTCAATTCGACAGTTCAGCTGGTTCACAAGTGCTTCTTTGGTATATTTGAGCACACATTTGTAGTGATCACCATAGCTAATCACATCTCTTTCAACAGAAGACAACAAGGGCTTGGTCTCGCAAAGACTCGGTCAGCTGGAGAGCGCTCTGCCCACAATCACTCTTATAGACGGCCAAGATGCACAATTTGCGTACCTGCTACCTGAAATCATCGCCAACTTTCGTCCCAAGTTCGATGCGTTGACGCTGAACGAGGAACAAGTCAAGGCCACGGTGGAGGCCTGGCTCAGTGACAGCTCGAAGATGGCTGAGGTCCATCTCAAAACTCTCTTCGATCTTGTTTCTTCAATGAAAATCATCCAGGAAATCAAAAAAGATTCGACCTCCCTGAAGGAAGATCCCAGCTGGAGCTACATTTGCAAGCGACTCGAACTCGGCGACAAACTGGACTTCTATGAGTTTCAATACAAACCGCTGATCAACCAACGGATTCGGGACATCATCAAACAGTCGTGGGTGAAAGCCATCGAGAGTACCCTGGCCAGGGTGGACAAGGTTGTCATGAACACAAAAGCCATCAGCAACGATCTCTGGGTAGAGAATCCACTCGATTTGCCGCAGAGCTTGAAAGATGCCCTCAGCGAGGATAAGCAGATCAAGAAGCTTCTCATGAAGACCAAGGGATTCGACAGAGAAATGATCGACATCTGTTCCGCTCTCAATCAGCAGTTGGCGGGGATTGTGTCGGAAGTTAATCTCCTTCTCGATGAACAGGGCACCAAGGCCGACGAGAAGCTCTTGCTGGTGGACTTCCTGAAGGAAACCAGTGAGGAGCAGGTTCAGGAGCTGATCACGCACGTGAAGACCTTGAATTGTGATAATCAACTGCAGCAGTTGTTGTTCCTCGTTCGACTGTTCTCCGCCGTTGTGGAGTTGTGCCCCAATTTGAGGGTCTGCCTGTGTCAGGCCTACCACGACGCCAGCAGTTGGAGTACAGCTCCCATTGCGGAGAAGAAAATGCTGGAGAACTGGAACCGAGTGTGCAATCTCCTGGATGACGAGGCATTTGTGCTCTGGAAACAAATCTGTGGCTTGATCCTGAACGGAAACGACGTGGAGGAGGTTATGTCCGTTCAGATTGGATACGAGACAATCGTTGTTGACTTTACTGTAAGTAGCTGCACCCTCCCCACCCGCTCTCCTCCGTACAATTGCCTTCCTTTCAGAATTGGGAAACAGTTACTATTGAGCAGAAAGACGAACAGGACAACCCCGTTCAGTCGACATTTCGGATTCCCCATCAGCCGCGTATATCTCTTCAGCAGTACCTTTTTTCCCTAGCCGACTCCCTAGACGCTGTCATTCCACAAACCTTGCCGCAGAAAGTTCTGAGTGTCTTCGACTCGCTGCTTGTGCAACGCCTGCTCAAGCATTACAGAGCCTTAGTTGCCGACAAGTTCATTGCATCCAGCCAGAATACAGCGCTGCAGCTGTACTTTGATGCCAAATTTCTCCAAGCAGTATTCACATCGAGGGATGATCGCAGCGTCATGGATGAGTTCCAGTCGATTGCTGCCAAACTGAAGGAGTACATTGATCCGTTTGACTTTGAGCTCTTCAGTGAGCATATATCGGGGAATGTGAAGAGAGCAGTCCAGAAAATGCACTGCCAGCTTGGAGTCATCATTCCGCATCTCCTGCAGA
Source organism: Eristalis arbustorum (assembly GCA_916610145.1). Lineage (NCBI taxonomy): Eukaryota > Metazoa > Arthropoda > Insecta > Diptera > Syrphidae > Eristalis > Eristalis arbustorum. Next base: position 113,406,810 of record OU744316.1, read on the forward strand.
ACACACCTTCAGCTGTGCACCAGGAGAAGGATCCAAACGTTCTCACGCTCAGCTCGAACGGATCGTCGTCGATATGGTTTCCTCTGCTTCCCATCATTACGCCGGGGTCTATGAGTGCGATCAGCAGTAAGTCGTCGGCTCAGCCAGCAGCCGTGGACGTCGAAAAGGTAAGGTCTTAAATGAGAAACCCTGCGGGAATCGATTCCAGCGAACTGATGACAATCTCTCATTTGAATATCTTATTTGCTTTATTTATTTATAGGACGTCAGGTCCTTTGAGTAGTTCTTCCTTCAAGTAATGCTTGTTTTGTGTGAAGAAGTATTTTGACGTGAACGGAAGTATCGCTTGTTGTGTTCCATTCCGGCATGAGTTTTGTTTTATCGTTGTTTGTGTTTGAAGCCTAATTTGTTAACGCAATCATGCTGATTTCAAGCTATTTGGCTTGCAAATCATCAAGGCAACACTCGGCAACAGGATGTTAGCTTAGTTTTCATCTTAGTGTTCCATACTGAGGCCTCTGCTATTAAGATCTCTAGACTTACTTATCAGGCAGACGAACCATGAAGGGTCTGAGCCTGAGCAATTGCTGCCTTCCATCGGTGACGATCCTGGGCACACTGCTTCCAGTCATCAAGGTCAATTTGTCTGACATCCGCGATGACCTGGTCTCTGTACCGGAGGTACGGTCTTCCTCTCCTTCTCGAACCAGGAGGCTCGGATTCGAAGACCCTCTTTGCTGGATCGCTGTTGTCCATGCGCTCGATGTGGTCGAGCCAGTGTAGTCGACGGATTTTTGCCTTCCGGACTACATCCACATCCTTGTACAGCTCGTAGAGCTCGCAGTTGTGTCTTCTCCTCCATTCGCCTTCCTCGCAGACGGGACCATATATCCGACGTAGAATTTTTCTTTCGAAGGCACAAAGAAACAGCGCTTACTTAATGTCCAGCTATCGGCTCCATAAAGCAGGACTGGCAGAATAAGGGTTTTGTAGAGCATGACTTTGGTCCTTTGAGTCAGGAGTTTCGAGCCCAGTTGCTTTGACAGACCAAAGTAGCATCGGTTACCAAGGGCGATTCTACCTCGGATCTCCACTACGATGTCATTCGTGGAGTTTACATTTGGCCCGAGGTAGACAAACTCCTTTACTACCTCGAAATTGTAGCTGTCGATTGTGACGTTTTGGCCTAGGTGGTGTGCGGCGGATCGTTGTTTGCTCGACAGCATATATTTTGTTTTGTCCTCGTTGACCTTAAGACCTGCTCGTTTCGCCTGTTCCTCAATTGCCGTGAAAGCTTCCACGATGGCACGTTGGGACCGCGCGACAATGTCGATGTCATCCGCGTATCCCAACAGCTGGACTGACTTGTAGAAGATAGTGCCTTCCGTGTTGACTTTTGCCCGCGGCACTATCTTCTCCAGTACCAGATTGAAGAAATCGCACGACAGCGCATCTCCTTGCCGAAATCCGGTGCAGGTTTCGAACGGTTCAGAGGTTTTTGAACCGAACTGCACGGTGCATCGCGTATGTGTTAGCGTGGTGCGACAAAACCGGATCAGTTTTCCCGGGATCCCGAATTCGGCCATCGCCGCGACTAGCTTCTTGCGATGAATGCTGCCGCATGCGGCTTTAAAATCGATGAAAAGATGGTCAGTATCGATTTGAAACTCGCTGGTCCTCTCCAGGATCTGCCTTAGTGTGAAGATTTGGTATATAGTGGATTTGCCGGGCCGGAAGCCGCACTGGTACGTGCCGATTAGTGCGGTTCAAGACGGCTTTAGACGTTCACACAGTACGCTGTATAGGATCTCTAGACGCTCACAGTAAATGGAATAAGTGCTTGACAAGTCAAATTACAAGGCCTTGACCCACTTTTTCTTCGAGAAACACATAATTCATTTTTGGGCGTTGCCCACGCCATATAGTGCGTTGACGTTGCTGACGCGATATAGACTGCGTCGAATGAACAGATAGTGTCAAGTATTATCTCCATACGTAAGCAATTTCCATCGCACATTTGCTGTTCCTATTATGACACCTATCATGACATCTAACAATGGAGGATGAATGTATAGGATTGCCTGGGATGAGTCGATTTTGGCCCCTTTCCTGGCAAGCTCATCTGCTGCCTTATTACCGGCTATGTCCCTATGACCTGGGACTCAGCATAGCGTAGTCGTGTGGTGCGTACTAAGAACATTTTGTTCTTCAAGACAGCCCGCTTGGATTTCCATTGCCGGTATTGCTTTAATGGCGTGATATATATCAATAAGAATGGTAATATCAGCCGGGGGTATTGAAAATACACAGAGAATGCCCGCGCCTGTTCCTGTTTCCATCTTTGAACCATCTGTGTATATATGAATGGTCGATCTGTTGATGGGTTCACTTGTCTGTAAAGCAGCCTATACACGATTCAACGCAGTTGTCAACTTAGTCGGTTTTTCCCCAATTCAACTCGTGTGTGGCCTTGTCATTTGATCGATTTGACGGTTGGCGGTTTGGTCGATGAATATCAAAAGTAGTGATGGGCGCATTCGAATATCTCGAGTGATAATGGTTTATTAGAACATCTCGAGAACATCTCGATTCCCAATCATTCACCCGAATGGTTACTAATCTCTCAAGTGACTACTAACCACTCGCATGGCTTCTAACTACTAACATAAGAGAACTCGATAAATGTATCAACAGCGCGAGAACGAGTAAGAAAACAATTTTTGTAGAGAGCTACTGATGAGGAACATAAGGAGAATGAAAGAAAAACGCAAAAGACGCGTTTATGGGCTGCTTAAGGTGACCCTTGGCGGGAAATGACATTTAAAAGACTACTGTTAAAGTAGATCAAATTCTATTTTACAAAATCACGTCGCTCAATGCGCAGACAATGCTTACAAAGAGTAATACTGTCACAAAAAATGTCTCAAACTTAGCCTTTGTAAGAAGACATAAAACTGCAGGTCCCTTACGTTTAATAGAACAATGCCACGTACAACACTTGTGTATTTTGCTTTGTAGCAAAAATCCCACTCGGATTTAAGTATCCCCTACTATATATCAGGCCAATCATGTCTATACGGGCTTCTACTGCTGGAGGATGGCCACGGAATGCGAATGTGGAATACAGCATTGCATTTTGCTCTGGCATTTTGTATCAGTAGTCAGTCCCATACGCCTATACGGATATGATGGATAGCCCTTGAAAAGGTTATAAATTGCTTGAATGAAAGAAACAATTCAATACTTATGTTTCGTTCGTTCAAATCGTATGCTCGTTCACATGATCGTATCTATCTTTCGTTTATATCCTTCTGAGCGAAACGATCTAGATGATTCTCTCTCACCATCTCTGCATTGGTTCGATGCACACACGACGCACAACGTTTTGATGTTGTTCACTGTTCGAACGCACATACACATGCATATTCTCTTATGTTTACTACTTCTTATTTAAGTGATGAACATTATTTCTGTGACCAAAAACATGGTTGGTTTCTTGCTAGTGTACCAATACAATGAACTACAATGAGTCTACGATCGATTGGTTGCAACCTTTTGGGATTGCTTTCGGTAGTATTGAACAACCCTATCCTTGAAAGAACGATGATTGAAATGAACGATTGATTGGAATGACCGAATATTTTTTGGAACCAATACTTGAATGATTCGTTTGTTAGATTTGCACGATTGACACACCTCTCGTACGCTAATAACAACCACCACAACATGCTCTTCAACGTTCTCCTGCCGGCGAAACGCACGCTCTGAAGACACTGCAAATGTGGAAGGAAGTCGATTCTGCACACCCCACCATTTTCGACCGAGTTAGACACCTCTCTCGGACACCGACCTCTAATTCCTCTTCGAGAAGTAACTCTCAACCTGTATCCACCCCCTGATCTCACTGGAAAACTGACTGTCAGGAGATGGATGCTCCTCTGTGAATCTTCACAGCGTCGACCACAACATTTTGAACATTCATTATCCTTTCGATTATCGAATCAATGAAGCGGCTCTTAGGCGAAAACCTATAGCAATTGAGTAATTCTGAGTTGATATCAAGAACAGATATTGTCATCTGTTCCGACAGCCAGTCAGCAATCAGAGCCCACGAATTCCCGTCAGTGCCGCCTATCTTTTGACGAGTATTACAATATCCTACTTATGACACTGCGACATTCCAGAGAATTGCAACGCTGACGAACTCGCTATAAAGGGTACAAGCTCTATGGTATACTCTCTCCGGATAACGACGCGACATTCGTGCCTATCGCTGCTGTGAACTATCTATATATCAGGCAAATCATAGATGATTAAATGGCACAGTATAAACAACACTGGCCTAAGCTGAATCCCAAATGATCATTTAACCTGATTACCATGAGCAGGCCTAATCTTAGAACCCTCATCGGCATTATAACAGGCCAGGGTACCAGTGGTACCCATGACTTTAGGATAGGCCTCTTGTATAACGACTCTTCCAGGAGCTGCCGAGACAAAGATGAGGAAGAAACAATTCCACACCTACTATTCAATTGGAGTGTTCTTTCATCCCGTAGGTACAGACCTCTGGTGCCATATTATTTCAATAACCTGGCCGAATTAAGCAACGTAAAAGTCAGTCATCTACTTTCCTTCATAAAGCCCTAAATGATTTGCGGAATATATTTGCGTGGTAGCACAGTGGACCTATTTTGGCCTAAGTGTGACTACTGTCCTCTTGCACAGCAGTCAGCCACTTCAACAAACCTAACCTAAGTCTTTGTTGGCTCATGAAAGCAGTTTGATATTAAATGTCGTCCTATGCACAGGCAGTCTGGTGGCGATCAAGTCTCATGCCTTCGATGACTTCCTCAAGTGGCGCCTATCTCTTAACGAGATGGCCTGATATTTTAGCATCCTCCTTATGCGACTGTCTGAGCACATTTAAGGAAGCTGCGAGACTAATGAATTCACAGAAAGTGTAGCACTGTTTGAGACTGAAGAGCTCACACAAATTGATCTTGTCGTTTAGCTATTGAAACGATAAATTCTACTAATTCTAGATGATCTTAAGTCATTAAGTGCCTTATTTCGAACCAAATACAGAGTACTCTCAAATTTAAAACTTCACATGAAGTGATTAGATTGGGCAGTTGTGCACTTTGGCGTTGTCAGTGGACACTGCTCCATTTGCACACATAAGGCATGTGAAGAATGACTTCGGAAAAACTTGCGGGGATGATGATGATGAGGGAAAGGTCCTTAGTACATCTTTCTCCAATGAAAAAACAATTAGGGCTTGGAATACTAGCTCCAGCCATTTATAGGGCTTAAGCATAAGATACTACTACTTTACTTAAGTCCTCTAACCCCTCGGGTAGGGCGTCAACCACGCTTGCGCGCCATTTCGTTCGAATTTCTGCAACGCGCTTGAGCTCCCTCCAACACATTCCTAAAGAACTCGATTCCTTTTCAACTGTTCTGCGCCATGTTTGCTGCTCTGCCTGCCTGCGTAAGCGGATTCCACTGCATGACGTACTTCGCAATGGAATTGTCTTCGCGCCGTAGGGTGTTTCCAATCCACTGACACTTTCTCCTTCGTATTATAGGTTCCTGGCCCGTTCTCAGGTACAATTGTTCGTTAGAGACACGGTTCAGCCAGAAAATCCTAAGGATGTTTCTTAAACATCTGTTTACGAGAGATTGCAGCTTTCGCGTGGAAATGGTGTCCACTTTCCAGGTACTGCATCCATATAGCAGCACCAGATTCTACGTTGGAGCGGAACAGTCGCAGCTTGGTTCTTAAGCTGATGACATTGCTTTTCCAGATCGTGGATAGCATTCCGAACGCAGCTCTAGCCTTCCCGATTCTGTTTCACACGTCCAGTTCGGTGCCACAGCGATTAGCCGAGACCATACATATAGAGAGCTGTTAACTTTCTCGACTTCCTGTCCGGCAATGTTCAGTGTGGCGCGGTTGTCAGAAATTCTAAGGGCTTTAATTTTTGCCGTGTTTATTTTGAGCCTCACTTCGTTTGCCTCTGCATCTAGTTTATGGCCATCAGATAAAGATCCATTACCCGATGCGAAAGGAGACAAACATAATCAGCGTAGTCAAGGTGTTTAAGATAAGATGTCATAGTCCATCGAAATCTCCGTTCATCAATGCTGCACGGAGTATGTCGCTGATAACCACCAGAAACAATAGTGGTGACAGTATGCATCCTTGACGAACTCCACTTTGGACCTCAAATTCCTCTGACAACTTACCATTGTGCAAGACGTGACACGTAGTACCTTCATATGTAGCCTTTATAATAGCTATTAGTTTTTTCCGGAATGCCTCTCCTGCGCTAGGCCGACCAGATAGCATCATGATTCAAGCTATCGAAAGCCTTCTCGAAGGCGATGAACAGTAGCTATAGCAGAGACCTGTACTCAACGCATTGTTCAATAATGATCCGTAAGGTGTTTATGTGGTCGATGCAGGATGATCCAGCGCGGAAACTTGCCTGTTCGACATCGAGAGTTGAAATTAAATGCTCTTTGATGCGTTCCAGAACTATTCGAGCGATTATCTCTCCAGTTCCCGCATTCCTTAGGGTTTCCCTTTCTTGGAAGCTTGATGATCATCCCCCTTTTCCATTCCTGCGGGAATTGTTCGCCATCCCAAGCTTTGTATATCACCGGATACAGCAAGCAAGCATAAGATGATCCACCAAATCAGCGTGGTAGCACATTGGACTTATGGTTGCTGGAGTGTGCCTTCTATACGTGGTCTACCACCTGAACCTTGCCCACGGTAGAACACTGATGCTCTGCCACTGAAGCAAACCGAATACGAAGTGTTTCCTGCCATTAGGACTCTCCGCGTACTTTCCGCAACAAAAATCACAGATTCCCACTGTGATTGCACGGAAATGAAATTCTCTCAGAGAGGGAGGTAGAAACGCCCACAAAAGCGGGAACGCATTGCAGAGTGGAGCAGACCTACTGCTTTTGTCTATTTATAGAGTACGTAGGTATGTGTGTATATTAAAGTGAATCACTCATTTGGACAGAGTTTAACGGGTAGACACCACTCTCGCCTTCTTACGCAATCGAAGATTCGCCGACAACCTGTGGTGGTAGGTCAAAGATATCACAAGATGCGTCACTCGTTTAATTAACATCAATTGTCCGGCGAATGTTTGGTCGGCGTTTGGTTGACTTGAACATGAGGATGGCATTAAAATCATCGCAGACCATAAATCAATCATGATTGCCGCACATAGAATCTATCGCCAAGGTTGCGTTTAATTGCTAAGGGTACTTTTACACGAACTTATTTCGACAGCAAGCTTATCCATCTTGTCGGCAAGGGGGCTTGCTGTCGAAATAAGTTCGGGCAAAAGTGCTCTAACTAACCATAAATACAATGCCGCTTGCTTTTACCGTCTTGTTTGATGCGGAACAGCTTCAGTTAACACCTCAGTTCATTCGCATAGACGTGTGTTTGTATGTATTCTCAAAATTAAAACCAACCCCCCGTTTTTATGGCTTTTTTTCAGTTTTGTTTGTTGTCCTCCTCAAACTGCTATCAATTTATACATCTTCAATTAATCACAATTAATTTCCATCCCTCTCTAGACACCGACACGCAAGGCGGCCCGCAAATCAGACACAGCAAGAACCCAGAAATCCGGAGCAGCGGCATTCTTTGGAGCAATGTCACAAGAGTGGTTTCGATAGCTTTCCCACACCCAACCAAACACACACCACCACATCCCCTAGAACTGTATTTAACGGTGCAATATAAAAAAATAAATTTGTTATCCTAGCCATTCGTTCCAGAGCCATTTTATTTCAGTTGACGTACATATTTGGAAATACAATTATTAATAGCATAACTTATTTACAAAAAAGAAACATTCTCTTACATAATAACTTTTTCTTCGTTTTTTTTTTTCTTTTACATTCATTAGGTGTGTATTTTTCATTAAAGTAAGCATGTTTTGTTATCACATTCTTTGCGGTTCAAATTGAGACAAATGATGCAGCGTCTGGTTATTTTTTAGCGCCCTTACCCTTGACACCGGCCGGTTTCGCTTCCACTAGCTTGGCCTTCTCTGGAACAGGTACGGCTGCGGCTTTTGCCTTCTTACCAGCAGCTGGTGCAGCTGCTTTATCAGCTGTGGGGGCTGCTGGGGCGGGTTTTTTCTAAAATTAAAACAAAAGGAAAGTCAGAACGCATCAACAAGCAGTAAGTGCATACTCTGGTGTCGACTTTATGGGGTCTATTCATAGACAAGCGTTTGTTTACTAACAGAAGGCGGATTTTTTATTTGGCAATGTATCAGGCTGGCGTCTGTTATGGATGTGCGTACGTGGTGTGGTATTTTGTGCAAAAATTTGGAAGATTAAATCAATGTGTGATGTGTGTGACAAGAGATTATACAATCTATGGCTGCCGGGTATGCAGTATGTTCTGGCGTGGCTTGGCTACGTAAGCGTTTAGCTTTTGAATTGCAGATGGCCAGAGCGAGAAGTCAATTACTAATTAGACGCAGCATTGAAAAGGAGTCGCCATTGCTTGTAATTAACGAATGTGCAGAAAACAGTATCCCCACACACAGACCGGAGACCGGAGGAAGGTGTCCTTGCAACTCACTAAAATTACGCACCAAGCGTAGCTGTTCCAAGCAGAAATCGATAGATTTACTGAACACCACTCCAAAACTTCATTTTCTCTTCAATTGCGATCTATTCAAGCCATGACCTTGAACAAGAAGGGTCGACTGCGATGAACAAATCCAACTATGCACAATCAACTTGACGCGAAAAACCAGACAAAAACTAACAACTAATATGCAACTTACGTTTCCTCCTTTCTTTCCCATTGCTTTATTAAATAATGCCTGAAGATAGATAAAATAATATTTATTTCTTATGAGACCGACACGAATGTGCTTGCTTCTCGGAATACAACTGAGACAGTTCTGATTCGGAAAGAGCGATTTTTTGGCATTGAGGAACGAAAAAATACAAGCATTCACCCCCCTGCTGCTAGTTTGCTGAAAGCAAAGTGCGTATTCATTGTCATCGTTCTTCCGGGCGTACGTTGAATTCTGGCAAGGAAGCGTACACTCGCCGAGGTGTACATTGGAGGGTGGAGTGATAACCTGTTTGTAAGCAGATGCTTAATCCAATTTCCTGCAGGTTTGGTTAGATGAATTCCGCACAGGAATTCATGTATGCATGTATATCTAGTCGTTGCATATATGTATGGAAGCAAAGAGAACAAATTGCGTTGTTGAATATGACGGGGGTGTTGATTTCAATTTGGGAATGTGACGTACTTGCTGAGGAATACTATTTGGAAGATAAGAGAAAAGAGAACCCGACCATTGCCAGGCATGAATGTTTCCGATGTCATAATGATACATGCTGCTACTTCCCGTTAAAGTTCGGCGGTGTGCATGACTGAAAGTTGAGCGAGTAACCAAGAGCTTTTATCAAAGTTGAATGGAGCATATTCTTGATGTGTATAATGGCAACTAGTAACATCTTCTCGGATAAATGGTTGATAAGATGCATATGACCACCACACCAATTCATGACGGACTTCTTCTCTTTGTGACACTAAAGCTCGAGAGGGACCATCCTAACTTCAAAAGCAACAGCAAAGGATAATTCAACTGCTAGATGATACAGTTAAGATACAGTTTTCATTGCGTTTCAAACCCCGGCGTAGAGCTTCCTAAGTACGGCAACAAATGAAAAAATATACATCTTTTGACACGATTATTTGTAGCTGTTTTGCTAATAAAGGGCGATTTTTTAGCTGTTATCTTTTTGGCAACACTGGTTTAAACAACTGACTCACGTTTCGTGTTTTGTTTCACTGTCAAACATCTTCAGTTTGGTCCATAATTTAACCATGAATCGTCTTACAAACGAACAACGCTTGCAAATTATTGAATTTTTAAGAAAGTTCATCGCGCGCTTGTGTGCTTAGCGACTAAGCTTATTTTTGGCTCAACGGGTACGTAAATAAGCAGAATTGTCGATTTTGGAGTGAATATCAGCCAGAAGCATTGCAAGAGCTACCAATGTATCCAGAAAAAGTCACAGTTTGGTGCGGTTTATGGGCTGGTGGCATCATTGGACCGTACTTCTTCAAAGATGATGCGAATCGTAACGTAACTGTGAATGGTGAGCGCTTCCGTGAGATGATAATAATAATAATATGGGCGGCGCTACACCCTGTAGAGGGCCAGGGCCTAACTTCTCAGCAACCACTCGTGTTGTGCGTGCCATTGTTCTCACACGAGTGGGAGGGACCTACAATTTAATGCCGACTCCGAACGGCTTTGTTTGAGAAGCTTTTTCTAGACAGGAAAGTACTCTTTGAGCATTGTCAGTGACTCGAAAGAGGTGGGGCCGTGGAAATTATTCTTGTCACACAGAGCAGGAATCGAACCTACGACATACCCACAACGCCACGGGCCACCGTGAGATGATATCACACTTTTTTTTGCTCAAAATGCAAGAGCTTGACTTGCATGACATGTGGTTTCACCAAGACGGTGCCATATGTCACACAGCACGCGCAACAATGGACTTATTGAGAGGCGAGTTCGGTGAACATTTTATTTCACGTTCGGGACCGGTCAATTGGCCGCCTAGATCGTGCGATTTAACGTGCTTAGACTATTTTTTGTGGAGCTATGTTAAAGCTCATGACTATACAGACAAGCCCGCTTCAATTGACGCATTGGCAGACAAAATTGAAGCATTTATTCGTGAGATACCGACCAAAATGTTGGAAATTGGACTAAGCAGATGGACCATTTGAGGCGCAGTCAATCATTAATATATATGGACCGTACTATCGATTCAAATAAAGATTTCATGCATTTTTCTGAATTTTATTTTTTTTTAAAACTTCCATATAGCTTATAAAAATGACCCTTTACTTTGGCTTTTCTGATAAAGCTCTCAATTGTTGCCTTTAGTCATGGGTTTGCTAAGAAATGTTGCAGATTTGATTGAAACGAGGTCTTTATGATGTGATCATTTCACAATAGTTCTTGAAGAAGTAAATAGAAGCTGATGACCAAATTATTGTGTATCTTGAAGGCATCCATTAATATTGCAAGATTAACTTGACCACATGATCAGTGTGCTACCGACACAGATAGATAATATCACTCAGATGAAAACCATGCCGTACGGTTAAGATTTCAATGAGAATAAAGTGCGGCATTTGTCGAAGAAATGAAATCTACTTGGTGACGTAAATCGAGATTAGCGGCATACAATTTCAAAAAACTGAGGGCTATTTGCAATAAAACTTTGCTAACTTTACAAAAAAGTGCAAGACATAATCATCTTTAAACTAATATGAATGGATGAATCGTAATTTCAACAATTTGCAAGCATTGATGGATGAAAAAGTTGTTCGACCTTGCTTACAAAAGTGCGATCCTAGTACCTGCATGCATTGATGGCAGTTGGAGGATGGGACAACAAATGGCCAGTGGTCCGTGGCGTTGTGGGTATGTGCGTCGATGCCAATGCACTTGAACCTCGACTTCCTTGCTTACAAAAGTGCGATCCTAGTACCTGCATGCGTTGATGGCAGTTGGAGGATGGGACAACAAATGGCCAGTGGTCCGTGGCGTTGTGGGTATGTGCGTCGATGCCAATGCACTTGAACCTCGACTTCCTTGTTCGATCTCTGGTCTGTTGAACAAACATAATTTGTATGGCCTTGCCTCTTTCGAGTCACTGACAGAGAGTGTTACTCTCGTCTAGAAAAAGCTTTTCATACTTGGTTGTTCAGAGTAGGTATTAAACTGTAGGTCCATTTCACTCGTGAGGGAACAATAGCACACACAAGAGTGGTTGCACAAAAGCTATGTCTTGGCCATCTACGGGTGACGCTACCCATATAATTTTGATAATTGACAAACATTAAGAATATACTGAACTATTTATTTCGCCCATACTTGAGTGAAGTATGTTATGTTTACAGTGCATTAGTTTCACATAAGTCTACTTAGCTAAGCAACGAAGGCCATATAAGAACAAATTATCTAAACCAACTTTGAAATTGTAGACATCTAGCGGTGTTTCCCAGGAGAGGCTTGTTATTAAGTCAACAAATCAACTCGGAACTGTAACGCGTGTACAGTATTTGTATATGATGCACTTATGTGTTACAAGGCTTATAACCTCGTTTGTCTTGTCAAATGTCAATAACAGAACATAATTACATCGCTTTTCATGTTTTCAGGCTGAGCATTGAATGCTATTATACAAGATCTAAATCATGCACTGACGTACTTGACTTTGCAGAAGAAGATGGTAAAAACTCGATTGTCAATGAACCTTGGTATTAGTGGATGAAACAACTATATTCAACTTGGACTCTGGGCAGTGTCACCTGATGGTCTTACTAACTATTACTAAAGAACAGACCTCTTTGCCTAGGGCATTCAATTCAAACTGTTATAACGGTTTGGATGGGTACTTGAGTGTTAATGTTGCGTCAAATCTGAATCTCCATCTTTGTGTGGCGCTACAGTCCGGGGTGGACCTGGGCCTTAACCAACATGCCTCTCCAACTAGCGCGATCTATGGCTACCTGTGTCCAGTTTCGCACACCAAGTTGGTTGAGGTCCTTCTCAACTTGGGTGCGCCACAGGTTCGAAGATTTTTCGGGCCGGAGCTGTGGTGTCCATTCACAGTTACTGGTAGCGTTGGATCCGTAGACGGCTCATGTCGCTGTACAGACCGTACAGTTCGCAATTGAATCTTCTCCTCCAGAACCCGCCAACACAAACAGGACCAAAGATCGCACGTAGAACTTTTCTCTCAAAGAGACCAAGGACTTCTTCATTCGCTTTCGAGATTGTCCATGCCTTCGCGCCGTATAGCAGGACTGGGATGATCAGTGTCTTGTATAGATTCAACTTGGTTCTTCAAGAGACGGCTCCATTACTCAATTGCCTCTTGAGCCCAAAGAAACAGCGGTTGGCAAGAGCTATCCTACGCTTGATCACGGTACTGATGTTATTAGTACAGTTTACTCCGGAGCCGAAGTAAATGAAGTTCTTGACTACCTCGAAGTTATAGCTGCCCATTGTGACGCTCTGTCCAAGACGTTGAATGCCCTTTTATTAAGGACAGCATATACTTCATTTTGCCCTCATTTACAGCCAGACCCATTTTTGCCGTCTCCGTTTCAAAACCAGCAAACGCTTCATTGACGGCTCGCCGATTTCGACCAATCACGTCAATATTGTCCGCGTATGCTAGCAATTGCACACATTTTTGGAATATCGTGCCTCTAGTATTGGCGTGTGACTTTTGCACGACCTTCTCAAGTACAATGTTGAACAAATCACACGACAGCGCTACGCTCTGTCGAAAACTTTATTTGAAATTGAAGGTCTCGATGAGTTTCTTTTTTCTCCATCGTCATCCTGCACAGCCTGACGAGTTTGACAGGAATGTCAAAACTAGACATGGCGTTGTATAGCTCGTCTCTATGCACACTGTCATATGCGGCCTTAAAGTCGACAAGTAGGTGGTGGGTGTCGATTTGCATTTCTTGGGTCTTTTCCAGGATCTGCCAGGATCTGCGGAAGATTTGGTCTATTGTGGACTTTCCTGGCCTGAAGCCACACTGATACGGACCTATCAGATTGTTGACAAAGGGTTTCAGGTGGGTACACCAAACGGCAATGTGCAACTATTCAATAAAAAAAGCTATCCAGCTCGCAATCAATCCAGTTCGCATTTATGTGCTTGATAAGTTTAAAGGTTCGTACATCACCTGTTTACTCGGTGTATCCTAATACTTTTGGACACTTTAGTTTTAGTTCTGATTTGAACAAATTAGCCGCGAAAATTGTCCATGCACTGCCAGGAAATCATGCGATAAAGAAATTAGGAATGTCGCCCAGGAGAGATTTGTTGTTAAATCAACCAATTTTCTGTTTGGAGGAATCCTTTTTGAATTTTGACTTCCTTGGTACTCGTGAGGACAATAACTATATCCACCGATGTCTTGAACACATGCCAATCTCACCTAGAAGGGTACGCAATTCTTGATGCTCTTGCCAAAAAACAGACTCCTAGATCTACCAAATTAAATTCAAAACGCGTATAAATCGGTGTTAGGAGGAATTTCTGTGGGCAATAGAGCTTTAACGGTTACGATGAGTACCTGAGTGTTAATGTCACATACTTTAGATCTAAATACTAGTTACAAAAATGTCCTTGCTAGTAACTTATTTGTAGTGTGCGACGGCGTCGTGGCTTCTGCAAATTTGTCATGTGAACTTGAACGCATTTTGTCTCGCAAATGTTCCACATGATGCAAGATTTACGGGAGTCTGAGTAAAAATGTAAAGAAGAGTAGTACCACTCAGTATTCTGGGCAGAAATGAAGTAGAGTAGTATCTGATTTCTGATTCTTGGCATAGCTTTTGTTTTTTCCGATTTGGGTGATGACGATAGTAACAACGCAGAATTGTGTTTCAGCCATCATACTTCTGCAAGTATTGTATTGATTTTATTGGTCGCCATGCTCACAGCCGATTCACACCATCATTGGCAAGTATCAATGATTTTGGAAGTAACATTTTAGTTACTCAGTAAGGAATAGTAGAGTACTCGTTACTCAGTAAGGAATAGTAGAGTACTCGTTACTCAGTAAGGAATAGTAGAGTACGCGTTACTCAGTAAGGAATAGTAGAGTACTCGTTACTCAGTAAAGATTAATGACATTACTTGTGGCTAATGGCCTGCCCAATATTTCCAAATCGATGAATGAAGTTTTGTTACCAATCCAAGCAAAAAAAGCTTTCCAATTCGCATTACCGCATTTATGTGCAATTTTGTTGGAAAAGCAAAAATTGGTAAGTATTAAGGTTCTTACATCACATATGTACTGTGTGTACCCAAATTCTGTTTGAAACTTTAGGCTCAGTTCTAAAGTGAACAAATTAGCCGCGAAAATTGTCCATACACCGCCAGGAAATCATGCGACATAGAAATTATGAACACTGTGAGAAGTAATCGAAAATAATTAAGTTAACAATTGGTATCCGTCATAAATATCGAATAAAAAGCTCAGTCGCCACAGTGTGCACTTCACCTTAGTTCAAGTTGAAACTGGATAGCAGGTTCCACCACCAGATATCCCATGCACTCTTCTTCTCACCTCGAAGCTTTCAACCGTCAGCACCATCTACCATCTAAGATACCAACCACCATCCACTTCGAATCAAATATTCACCTGACACAAAAACAAATGATGTCATTCAAATCAAAATGTGATTCCACTTCGGCACCAGAAAATGTTAAATGTTCATCCATCCAACATCCGGCAGCCAGCCAGCGCCTAACCGTCACGTCCGGGTAAGGACACCGAATGAGAAGCCGAAAACAGGTAGAAAGGCGGGAGAATGGCATAAATTTCGTAAATTCAATTTTCCCCATTTTCGTACGTGATTGTCATAGTGATTCTAATGTTTTATTTAAAACAGGCGCAACTGTAAAAAATACCACCCAGCGCGCCCCACTCAAGGCGGTGGCAGAGCGAGAGAGGAAGAGGAGTTCACTTGCACGTAATTTAAATTATAAGTGAAAAGTCGAGACCCGAAGCGTGGTTGGTGGCTGTTAAAATGTTTCCCACTTCAAGGAGGATCAGCGGCGGTTGTGGGTCATGTCTTCCCGCAAAAGGTGTATAAGTGGGTCGTTAGTGAAGTGAAAATTTATCATTATTCCATGGCACAGGTGTTTCGGGTATGACACAGTGTGGGAGGGTAGCGCGCGTAGCTGTAAATAACAGATGTTTGAACATTTCGTAATAAGTTGTCAATGCAATAGTTGAAGGGGTGATGGAGATGGGTCTCGTGTGGGAATTGTACATATTTGAATGTAGGCCGTTGTCGTTATGATCAGCGATGGTATAGCTGTGGGTTATTTATTCGGGGGATTTATCATTTTATGCCTTGTTTGTTTTGGATAACGAGTCGTTGAAGAGACGTTACAGATGAACGGACGGCGGAGCTGGTACATTATCCATCACATATGTAACAGAATAGGAAAACTTACTGAACATGGGATAAAAGCCTGATTTTTATTTACACTCAGCCACAAAAGTTAGTGAACAGCGAGACTGCTTTAAGAAATATCGAAAGTAGTTTTTTTTTCTATTACTTGGTTATTTACTGAAAACAATAATGACTGGATAGCTGTTTGTGTCAATAAAACGCAAGTTATTTCAAAAATTAATTATTGACTTGAAGTACAACTAAAGGAACACGACTTCGTTCATTCGGCCACCGCAGGAACCTTTGCACCGTTTTATTCGTTGGGCCCAACCTACGGTCGACCAGGTGTCGCGTATCTAGTTTTCCCCGGCAATGTACTCCAGTCAAAGGTCAAGGCACGGGCCATTGGATCAGTAGTAACTCATCCGAAATGCGATGAAGCTGTTGACAACTGCTTGTGTCCGCTTGTGATCATTGGCAAAGGTTCTACTCATCCATCATTTTAGGGAGTTGATCCCACGAGATGCCCTAATTGTGAGTGAAGGTGCTAATACCATGGATATATGGTGTTGAACATCCTACCGCGTCATCGATTGGACGCCGGCACATTTGGCACAATGGGCGTTGGACCAGGTTTCGCAATAGCCGCTGCACTATACTGCTGTGATCGATATTCCGGCAAGAAGATGATCTGTGTCGGGGGTGATTCGGCTTTTGGTTTCTCCGGCATGGAGCTGGAGACGATGGTGCACTACCACTTGCCAATTACCATTGTGATTGTGAACAACAATGGTATCTACGGGGGATTTGATAATGATACCTTCGGAAACATAAGGAACTCTGGTGACCTATCACAGGATACATCCCCGTCAGCACTCAGCGTTCAAGTGCACTACGAGCAGATGCTTCAGATATTCGGGCTGCAGGGATATTTCGTAAAGGAAATTCTTGAGCTACAGATGGCGGTAAAGGAAGCTCAACAACTGACTGATTGTCCAAAGATTATTAATATTATCATTAATTCTTCATCAGATCGCAAGCCACAAACGTTCAACTGGTTGACCGAATCAAAGTTATGATGTAGCGATCTCTGTTTTCTCCACGTTCCATTTTCTTCAGTAATACTGTGTTGGTATAGGTGTTACGTTTGTTTCTTGTACATGTATTGTATTTTTATTCGATGTCAATCCTTGAGAATATAATTAAGATATTAAAACAAAAAAAATTATGCTCATTTTCAAAGGCGGGCTTCGAAACGCACTTAAATATTTGTATGTATGTACATTGGCAGGATTATCGTTTTTACTATGTTCATTAAAAAAGGTCTGTTCACGGAGAAGTTTTGAAACGAATTTTAATACAAATATATCTCTTTTAAATTTATGACTTAATGTAGCCCCACAGAAAATAGTCAAACGGCGTTAAATCGCACGAACGAAGCGGTCAATTGACGACCATTTCTTGAGATAACACTTACTCTTTAATAAATCGATTGCAATGTGTGCTGTCGTCCAAGTCCATATCTTCCAATTCGGACCAAAAATAATACGTAATCATGCAAACCACACCAAACAGTTATTTTTTGTGGATGAAGTGGTGATTCATGGAGCACATGTGTTTTTTCAGTCGATCAACAACGCATATTTTGCTTATTAAAGAACCCATTGAGATAGAAATGAGCTTCGTCTCATAAAATGAGTTTGCGATGAAATTCATCATCTCGGCGCATCTTCTCCTCAACCCAATCGGAGAACACACGTCGCTTCAAACTTCTAACTCTGAATTGACTCTGACTCAAGTCAGTTTGATCTTTTATGTTAAACCAAGATCTTTAGACAAAATACGCCATAATTTGGTCCGAGCGATGCCCAATGAATTTTTAGACTCACATTTTCGCACTTAACTTGTTACTGTCTGTCTACTGAGTTGACGCTCTTAGGGTTACGGTCACCGACTTCAGACATTGCAGACGTTACCCGTTCGTATACATTACCATGATGAAAATGTTAAGTTCACTGAATAAATTAAGTGACAGACTATTAGTGAAAGAGTGTGATTCAAATAAATTTCAAAGTTGTCGTGTCCCTATTGAAACTACGTGACAAAATGAACCAAAGTATACGCAGCAAAAAATCCAAAATCACGTAGATCTATCTGCCAGAATACGAGGATTTATGGTATTTATGGCACTAATCAAGGAAGGCACTACTCCACAAGTCAGTCCGACTGTTGGGGTACGTTGAATTCCAACATGCCGTAGTGGAAGCTTCCATGGCGGTAAGAAACGATGCTATCGAAAAAAGCGATCCGCCACACACTACAGAAAAATCTCGCAATCTACAACTACAATTTTGAGGTAGTGAAGGAATTTGTCTACCTCCGGGCAAACGTGAACTGCACGAATGACATCATAGTGGAGATCCGACATAGAATCGTCCTGCTACTTTGGTTTGTCCAAACAACTGGGCTCGAAACTTCTGACTCGAAGGTCCAAAAATATTCTCCACATAGCTCTTTTTTGCCAGTACTGCGTTATGGAGCCGAAAGCTGGACCTTAGAAAAACTGGTGAGAGGTGAGGTGATTCCTGGTGACTTCGAGAGAAATTGCGACGAGGGCAAATGGAGGAGAATACTTAACCACGAACTCTAGGCGATGTACCAGGATGTGGATGTAATCCGGAAGGCAAAAATCTGCCGACTACACGACTCGGCCACATCGAGCACATGGACACCAATGCTCCAGCTAAGAGGGGCTTCGAATACGAGCCTCCTAGTTCGAGAAGAAGCACAAGACTGTCAGTGATCGAAAACAGCTCAGGCTCGAGGTGGTTCGAGAAGGAGAGGAAGACTAAGTCATCGCGGACTTGCTTTTGATGAAAGGAAGAAACGATGGAAGGCAGCGACATCTCACGTCTCACACTCTATGGGTCGTATGTCTGATAAGTAGTAACTGATTATGGCACCATCTAGCTGGGCCAATATAGTATCCAGTGATTAATAAATGGATGCGTTTGGTTTCTTGAACAATTTCAAGAGTAGGTAAGGTTGAGCCCTTATGATAGCTTATGTTAGTTTCCGTTCCATGCACTTTAAATGTTAGTGGATTCCCATTGAAAAACGTAGAGACGTTGCGTATTTCGGTCTCTTTTCACGAGGAATAATGAGTTCTTCTCTAGGATTGTCCAAGCTGGGTTAATTTTGAAACAACTTGTAAGGTCTGGGGTGCCATCACGTAACTTTAAAAAAAACAATGTAGTTGAGCATTAGCTACACAATTCAACTGAGTATCCTCGTTTGCATCGCCACATTCGACAGAACACAAACTTGCAAATGACGTACAAAATGGAACAACAATATATGTCTATAAATAAAAAACAGACGATTTTGACATTTTACTCTATCAAGAGAGCGCATATTTGACATAAGACCCTTATTTTTGTCGTACTGGAACAGACTTTCGTAGATCTGTGTTGTTTTGTACTGTTCTGTACCGATTATTTTGGGTACGGGAACATACATTAAAAACAGACGGATTAATCGAATTATAAATATTGATTGTTATTTTGAGCAACTCTTCCTGAATTATTGTTTATGTTTGAATCCATATTTACTTCTTGTTCTGTGTTATTTGTATTTAATATGTTAAAACCATGCCGTGGCCGTGGCGTTGTGGGTATGTGCGTCGATCTCAACCTCGACGTCCTCGGTTCGATTCCAGCTCTGACGACAAAAATAATTTTCACGGCCCCACCTCCTTCCAGTCACTGACAATGCTCAAAGGGTATTTAATGTCTAGAAAAAGCTTCTCAAACTTGGCCGTTCGGAGTCGGCATAAAACTGTAGGTCCCTTCCACTCGTGAGAGAACAATAGCACGCCCAACACGTGTGGTTGCTGAGAAGCTAGGCCCTGGCCCTCAATGGGTTGTAGCGCCACCCATATTATATTATATTATGTTAAAACCACCCTGAAGATATGGTCACTTAAACTAAATGCAAGCGTTATTTGTATTTTCTCCAATTTGGCAACCACGTCCATCATCCTATTAATATGCCGATAGTTCATTCAACTTTCAACTCCTAGCTGAATGGACGTTGAATCGCACTTCACTACTTCCTTGCTGCTATTCGAAACAGCCAACAGTCTACTGCTGACTGCGATGTCCTCATTTAGATGAATAAAAAATCTAGTAAAACATTTGTTCCAACATTTGCTTGATAACTCCCACTGACTAAGGGGTTTAATGTTGCACAAAGCTGCAGCACTGGTGGAACTGATGACTGTTTTCTTACTTGTCTTGGAAGGTTTATGGAGTTCATCACTAGCACAAGCGTTCCTTGTTTTAATTGCTGCACAAAACTGAACAACGACATTTATTTTTGCAATGTTGTCGATGGTACTCTCCTCGTTCTAAATACTTACTCATTTTCATTGATTTACAAAAGGGTGGCAAGTGTCTCTTAAGTGCATTCTTTTAATACTAGCAGTACGCATATCTACATTTTCTTTTTAAAATTAAATCGAACAAAAATCAGGGACTGTGTGCTGGACCAACAACCAAGCCCTACGTGACGTCATGGTGGTAGTTTTCTTGTCTACAGAAACTTAAAGGTGGAAGCTGATAGAAACTAAAAACCAATTTGTTTTTAATATTTGCGTACTCTTTAAAGTTTATGCAATCTTTGTTGCAGTTGCCTGCATACGACCTATTAAATACACAGTAAATCGTTTCATCTTACACCAATTTGCAATTCACTTTATGTTTTTCTCTTTTCATTTTTGATATACTAAATTGAATTGTAGTGTAAGCTTAAGCGATACATCTACTTAGTGACAGAAACGGGTCCTAAGTGACGTCACAAAACAAACAGATGACTGTTTTGACAAGCTTACACCTTATGTTCCTTCTCCCATGAGATATAGCTTCTGTCAGTGCAGATTTCATATTTCACTTTATAGTTCACAATGGCTTTTATAAGCACAGATCACAATGGAACTCGTCACAAATTACATGCTGCAAGAAAATATTTGTTTCGAGTTGACCGACAAGGCTCGATTGTATCACGTTAGATACTGGCACCCCTGTAGGCAGGCAAGACTAACTTATTGTGAAAGTCAAGTTTTGAGAAATGATTATGACCGTTTTATTGAATGGATACTGAGCTGACTAATAATTTACTGGTAAAAAATATGTCGCAATTCTGATAAGCAAGGTATTTGTTACGGTTACCCGGTATACAAAAATTCAACCTCATCAGGTCAGTAGTTAGTAGAAACATTTGAAACGAAACAGACAGGAAAAGGACGAAACGAATATGATCACTTTTTCTTGGTCTAAAAACTCAACAGTTGCAACAGTTAGCAGACTTTACTTTGATGGGTAGATGGACTCTGAACACAAACTATTGGCACAATAAACCAGAGCCAGCACTGGCTTTTGTAGCAAACCTGGAGAGACTTGAGTTGAAGCTAATTTGCAGTGCAGTGAAACCCTCTTGATTAGTAGCAACAACTTCGATAATATGTGACAATAACTAACTCATGCTTCACCACAAGTAACGGATGATCAAATAAAAATGTCAATACGATAAGAAACAAATCAAACAAATTCTCCGAAACGCCCGTCACACCAAACAACACAGTTAAGCACAGTCCGAAATTGCTAACAACCGCCCTTAAACTTCCCCGAAGTGGACTAAACTAATGTATGCAAATGTTTGCAACGTGAACGAATTTCCTATGAGTTTCGATGCAGAACGGGCCGAATTAGCCGGTCTGTGTGCCGCTTATCCACTCAGTGCCGGGGATAACTTTCTGCGATTAGCAACAAACCGACGGCAAGGACTCATTGTGTACATTAGCCGATTCAATGGGATCGCTTTCTCATTCCGCGCATTCGGTTTGACTTTGAAAGTAACTTAGCATCAGATACGAATAAACTTCTTGCAAACAGCAGATGGGCTCCCGTGCCCGAGTCCGTTACCTTTCCAACGGTATTTGCGCCCATTATCATTTTAACACAATCAAGTGTGTTTACAACAAGCTTACATGCGAAGCTGAGTACACATTTTGGTCAACAAGAAACGTGCACAAAGGGGGTAATTTGCTCGGGGGATGCTTCCAGGCGGTATCTAGGATTTTTGTGGCCCCTCAGCTTGGCTCAATGACTGACTGCGTGATGAGTGAAGTCTCTGGCAGCGCCCGCAGCCGCACGCACACCTATCAAAGTTCACCGCTGACTAACACTAATGTACATGTGGCGGCAATAACTTTTCTATTTATAATGAATTCCAAAGGAAGCACGTGTTTCAGATGAGTATTCTGCGGGCGGTGTGCCGAGATGGGTGGGGGTGGTGTGCGGGTAAACCAAGCCGTTGCCGGTGTGCTCGGGCTAAAATGTTGGATACACACTCAAAGCCGGCAGATATTTACCTTGGCACTGTTTGCAGGATGTTTCCAGGGAGCCAGCGCGTCCCCTACACGCACTCGGAGTCATAATGATCGTTTGTGCGTTGAAGATTGAATTACCAGGTGTGGGGTGCGGTTGGTGTGTTACATGGGGGACTTGCGATTAAAATGGAGCTGAACTTTGCAATATTGCCGGTCATGTGGTTGAAGTTAATGAATGCAGGCCTACGAAACCAGAGTGGAACGTATTTCACGACGAACTTAATTGACCTGGTTCCAATTAAAAGCGTTTTTCTAAAAGTTAATTGCGTGCAGTGCTGTACTGACCCTTAAGCGAAGCCAGCAATAGCTTTCGCTCTGTTGGTGGTGGGAAACGAATGGCCGCCGCTTTTTTACAACTGGACTGAAGCAGCGGTGGCCTTGCCTGAAATAACTCATGCGGCATAAGCCTTCATCTTTCAAATTGGTTTTTCGAGGAACTGCTTCAGTGTGAGACTTTGTTTGGGCACCGAGCTTGCGATTAGACTCGAATCCCTTGCCCTTAGCTAGTGGTGGGTGTCGCGTTCGCGGTCAGGGTCTTGGTCGTTTCGGAGAAGCTGGATTTTTGTTACCATCTTCAGCGGATTTA
Organism: Eristalis arbustorum; assembly: GCA_916610145.1. Classification (NCBI taxonomy): domain Eukaryota; kingdom Metazoa; phylum Arthropoda; class Insecta; order Diptera; family Syrphidae; genus Eristalis; species Eristalis arbustorum. The sequence continues at coordinate 113,429,878 of OU744316.1, forward strand.
TGATGTCATTGGCCGTGAATTTTTAATAAGACCACGGATTTGCTCCGCGGGGCATTAAAAAGCAGGCAGTTTCCTTTTTACAAAGCCGAGTTGTATTTTAATTTGAATCAAATTCAAGTTATGTAAATACATTCTGGAAATAATTGGAAGTCGTAACCAGTAGGTTTCCACCGCTAGGGTCTAAACCCGTAGAATATGTTGAATGGTCGAGCGTGAACAATCGCGGCATCTATTGCACGGATAGCTTTTTCATGTTCCAATATTCATGCAAAATGAGCTGTATCTGTGTTAATCTGGTGAGGTGCCTGTAGCTTCAGCTACCACACTTTTTTCTCCAACATTCACCAACATTATATAGATTGTTACGACGATCTCTGGCGAGATGATCTCTTAAGGGCGACGGGCGACTTGAGTGGTTGACGTACGCTACGATTGCAACGGAACTCTGTAAAACAGGTGCAGCGAACTAGGATCCCGGGCCGTACATAGGTAAGTCCAGTTTCCGAAAGTAGCAATTCCAGCTAAACAGTTGATGACATACCCTGAGGAAGAAAGGGTTCCCATTAATGAACGAAGCGGGCCACCTGCGTTAAATCACGGTTGCAACTTGAAACAAAACATTGTGTGTTCAAAGTTGGAAATAAAAATGAACAGGTGTAGCTTAATTAATGGAAACGTTGTCAAAAAGCCATCAAAGAAGCTGCCACTGATGTGCTGGGTTTCACGACACCACCCAGAAGGAACCCATGGCTTGACGACGAGTGCAGGCAGGTACATGCAGCCAAGCAGGAGGCCTACAAGGCAACGCTGCATCGAACAACGAGAGCTGCTCGTGAGCTCTACGAACAGAAGAGAAGGGAAGAGCACCGGCTTCTCAGAAAGAAAAAGAAAGAGCATGAGAAGCGCGCGGTCGTAAAGATGGAGAGGTGTTACGACAGGAAGGAGGTCCGAAAGTTTTACCAAAAGGTAAAACAAGTATCAGGAAGATATAGACCTCGGACCGAAGCCTGCAGGGACGAAAATGGACAACTAGTAGTAGAATCGCAGTCGATGCTGAGAATTTGGAAAAATCATTTCTGTAGACTGTTAAACGGCGATGACGACACAAATTCCGCTGTCAGGCAGAATGTTTCACTCAATTTGGACGATGATGAACACGAATTCCGTCCCCCCGACTTAGACAAAGTCAAGAAAGCGATTTCTAGACTGAAGTCGAACAAAGCTGCTGGAGCGGACGGATTGTCCGCGGAACTGTTAAAGGCACCTGGAGATGACCTGGTTGGGCGCATGCACCAGCTCATCTGTAAGATATGGTCCGAGGAAAGCATGCCCGATGAGTGGAATCTCAGCGTCGTTTGTCCGGTCCACAAGAAAGGAGACCCCTTTGACTGCGCCAACTATAGAGGGATCAGCCTCCTTACCATCGCTTATTAGATACTCTCTGCCGTTCTGTGTGAACGCTTGAAACCCTTTGTCAACAACGTGATAGGTCCTTATCAGTGAGGTTTCAGGCCAGGAAAGTCCACTATCGATCAAATTTTCACATTACGGCAGATCCTGGAAAAGACTCAAGAGATGCAGATCGACACCCACCACCTATTTGTCGACTTTAAGGCCGCATATGACAGTGTGCATAGAGACGAGCTATACAACGCCATGTCTAGTTTTGACATTCCTGCCAAACTCGTCAGGTTGTGCAGGATGACGATGGAGAACTCTCGCTGCTCCATCAAGGTCGGTAACGAACTCACCGAGACCTTCAATGTGAAAAAAGGTTTTAGGCAAGGCGACATGCTGTCATGTGACTTATTTAACATCATACTTGAGAAGATCGTGCGAAACTCAAACGTAAACACCCGAGGCACGATCTTCCAAAAGTCCGTTCAACTGCTTGCTTACGCGGACGACATTGACGTGATTGGACGAACACAGCGAGCCGTCAATGAGGCGTTTGCTGGCATTGAAGCGGAAGCGGCTAAAATGGGTCTGGCGGTAAACCAGGGCAAACAAAGTACATGCTGTCATCACGGAAGGACGCACAACATCGACGTTTCGGACAGAGCGTCATATTGGGCAGCAGAAACTTTGAGGTAGTCAAGGACTTCGTCTACCTAGGCTCCGGAGTAAATAGGAACAACAACACCAGTACCGAGATCAAGCGCAGAATTACTCTTGCCAATCGCTGTTTCTTTGGGCTCAAGAGGCAATTGAGTAACAGAGCCATCTCTCGAAACACCAAATTGACCTTGTATAAAAGTCCTGCAGTCCTGCTCTATGGCGCAGAAACATGGACGCTATTGAAAGCGGATGAAGAAGCTCTTGGTTGTTTTGAGAGAAAAGTTCTGCGTACGATCTTTGGTCCTGTTTGCGTTGATGGCGTTTGGAAGAGAAGGTTCAACCATGAACTATACGGGCTGTACAGCGGCATGCACCTAGTTAAGCGTCTTCGGATCCAACGCTTAAGATGGCTAGGTCATGTAGAGCGGATGGACACCACAGCTCCGGCCCGAAGAGTCTTCGACACCGAGCCATTGGGACAGCGCAACAGAGGACGTCCTCGCACTAGATGGCGCACACAAGTTGAAAAGGACCTCAACCAACTTGGTGTGCGCAACTGGAGCCAGCTGGCGAAAGATCGTGCTGGCTGGAGAGGCATGTTGGTTGAGGCCCAGGTCCACCCCGGACTGTAGCGCCAATCAAGAAGAAGAAGGTGTAGCTTAATATGACCAACATATATGTAAACACAGAACAATGAAATCATCACATTTGTTTAAGTATAGTGCTTATATTACACAGATCACATTATTAATATTTTTTAATTACACGTCTCGTATTACGAAAGATATGTACTGTAATGTTATATCGAAAGATTCGTTCTATGACTATTTTTTTTTGCTTCTACTCATTTGACACATGTTTTAAGTCATCAATGAAGGACACTACACATTTATTGGTGGAAATGGTAAATCCGTTAACGACTATTGTGCTGTAAACAATGAATGGATCAAAAGAATCAAACGATATATAGTTGAGTGCAAAACCTTTTCAGATCACATACCGACTGTGGTGGAAGCCTCATGCGAATATTCACCCAGAGAAATAAATCCGAACTTACTGCCTCGACTCTGCTGGAAAAATGAACAACAAATTGCATATCAATGTAATTTAGAGGCTCTTCTTATATGCACAGAGTATATTCGGCATTCAACACATGTTAAAAGAACTAGTCTGAACACAGCTTTTAAGCAAAAGTGGTTTGATAAGGATTGTCTTAATGCACGCTCAAAATCATTTCATTTGCACTCCTACGAGCGTTGCGATCCTCACAAAACCATAACATACACAATTGGTATATCGAAGCTAATACCTATTACAAAAACCTATGCCACCAGAAGAAAACTGAATTTATAATCCAGCAAGCATTAGCATTAGGTCAAACTCGGAACTCAGAGGATTTTTGGAAGATCGCTATAGAAATAAACGGTGTAGGTGTATCTGCTGCTGACCTTGTTACACACTTTAAGTTTCTTTTGACTAGTGCTGTGGATTTAACATTCTCCTACGCGGAGCCACTTACAGTTGATGAAACACTTGACGCTGATGTATCTATTGAAGAAATAAGGAATGTGATCTTCAGTGCTAAAAATGGGAAGGCACCAGGTGAAGACGGAATCCCATACGAATTTTTTAAAAATGCAACACCTTCGTTCTGGAACAGTCTTCAAATTCTGTACAACAAAGTCTTTACTGGAGAGGAAATTGCATCCTCTTTTAAAAAATCTGCAATTTTTCCAATTCATAAAAAAGGACTCATCGACATAGCAGAAAACTACAGAGGAATTTCCTTTATGAATACGATTGCCAAAATATTCTGCGGCATTTTGGTAAAAAGGCTACAAAGATGGGACGAACAGAAAAATATTCTAACCGATTTACAGGCTGTCTTTAGAAAAGGATATTCAACTGTAGATCAGATATTCACTCTGACATCCATTGTCAAAGCGTATCAAGGTCGAAGTAAAAAAGTTGACTCTTTTCTTGTGGACTTTAAAGCCGCCTTTGACCTTGTCAATAGAAATGCTCTTTTCTATAAACTATCACAACTAGTCATATCGTCAAAATTTATAAATGTTACCAAAGAAATATACACGCATACTAATGCAGCGGATTGGGATGGTACTGTCCATTGATGAAAAATTCAGTACATCACATAGCTCTATGTTTGAATGTTAAATGTAGTACACTTTCTATGAAACTGAATACTCAGTACAATGAAATTAAATATAATTTTGCCAAAGCCAATTATGAAGGCTTAAATAAATACCTAGCGTCAGTTGATTGGTTGAAGATTCTTTCCGGGTTAGACCTTAAAGAAATGAATACAACTGTCTTAAATGTATTAGAATTCGGATTCATTCAATTTGTACCAAGTGTAAAAAGTGTAAAATATTTGAAACTACCATGGTACAACAAAAGGTTGGTTAATTTAAAAAACGCAAAAAAAAGGCATTCAAGCTGTTTAAAAAAACAAATTCTGAAAGCTCCAAAAAACGGTTTTGTCAACTACGTCGGGAGTACGAATTTTTGAATAAATTTCTGCATAAGCAATATATAATGAACACTGAATCTAATATATCCAGCAACCCAAAATGTTTCTGGCTATTTCTCAACTCGAAAAGGAATGAAAATATTACTTTGCAAAATATGGAATTCAATGGTATAGTATCTCATAGTTTAGAGACAACCTGCGAGCTATTTGCAAAATTCTTCGAGTCGGTATATGTTGATCATACGAATATTAATCCACCTTCACTTAATGAAGATGTTTATAATACTAGTATTGGATCATTATACCTATCTACAGATGACATCTTGCAAGGTATTAGATCCTTAAACTCTTGTTTGAGTCCTGGTCCTGACAATGTGCCCTCTGTCGTTCTTAAACATTGTAACGTATGTATGTCTGTGCCTTTGAAATTAATGTTTAATCTGTCATTATCCACTGGAACATTTTTAGAGGAATGGAAAAGTTCATTTATAACCCCTATATTCAAAGCGGGATCTCGTCAAAAAGTAGAGAACTATAGGGGTATATCAAAATTATCAGCGATACCAAAATTGTTCGAATTAATTGTAACAAAAAAACTTAATTTCATATTTAAAGAGCAAATATCCTTACAACAACATGGATTTATATCAGGTAGATCTACATTAACTAACTTGACTCTATTTACAAAGTATCTTTTTGACTCATTAGAGTCAGGCTATCAAGTCGATGTGATATTCACCGACTTTCAGAAAGCATTTGACACAGTTCGCCATGCAATTTTGTTAAACAAACTTAAGTCATTTGGAATTCACTCCATGCTTCTCAAGTGGATTTCAAACTACCTCTCAAATAGAGTTCAATCTGTTAAAATTGGTAGTTGTCAGTCAAGAAATATTAATGTCTTATCCGGTGTTCCCCAAGGTAGTCATTTGGGACCACTACTCTTTAATATGTTTGTCAATGATATTCCTTCAATGTTTAATCATGTTAATTGTTTGATGTACGCTGATGACCTCAAGATTTTTCTTCGGATTACCAACGCACAAGACTGTTTAAACACGATTTAGACAAGTTAGTTAAATGGTGTGACTTCAATCAGATAGCTTTAAACGTAAATAAATGTAACACATTTTCTGTTTACCATGTATTGTCGCCTATTGTTTTTGAATATTCTGTATGTGGGACAACTCTCTGTAGACAAACAGAAATAAAAGACCTAGGTGTGATTTTTGATTCAAAACTTACATTTTCTTTTCACATAGATTACGTGGTCTCCAAAGCCAACTCAATGCTTGGATTTCCTAAGCGTACATGTATCGAATTCTCAAATCCATATACACTGAAGTCTGTCTACATGTCTCTTGTTCGTCCATATTTAGAATACTGCTCTGTTATATGGGGTCCTGTCTACTCAAAACATGTTTTACGTTTAGAAAGGGTTCAAAAGTCCTTTACAAGATTCGTAATAAAACGAATGAAACGGAACCTTGATTGTGTGCCGCCATATTCAACCAGGTGTGCACTGATTGGATTAGATACACTAGAAAATAGGCGAAATGTTCAGTGTATAATGTTCATCCATGATATTCTTTCGTACCGTAGTAACTGTCCTGATATTCTCCAACATGTTAAATTCTGTGCCCCGGAAAGAAATCTTCGATCAAGAAATCTGTTACTGCTACCAAGACACGTTTGCAATTATGGTCTAAATGAACCGCTTACTAGATGTATCCGTAATTTCAATTCTGTTTGTCCAGTAGTAGAACTATGTGATTAAAGATCAACTTTTAAACAATCAATACCTGTATTTTAGCAAACTTTGTGTACCAATTATTTATTACCTTTTGTTTATTTATTTGTTATTTATTTATTATTTATTTATTATTTATTCATTATTCATTATTCATTATTTATTTATTGTTTAATTATTGTTTATTATTTATTTACTATCTTTAAATTGTGTACATACATATTACTTATATATTTCTTATTTTCGATTTGTTATTAGTCAATTATATTAAACACATTTCTTGTCAATTCACACAGAATCAATAATTGTGAATGTATGTACTTAGGAAGACATTATATCTCAATTATACTGTAAAAACTTTCAGCAATCTGTTAGAATCAAATTCGGTAGATGAAATAAAGAACCATTATTATTATTATTATTATTACTTATTCAGAGTGGCTTGAAACGAACACAGGTGTGAAACAAGGATGCCAATGTTCACGGTCTGGACTACTAATGTTGATAAAACCTTACAATATGCATATGCATTTTCCTGAGTTGAGAATTAATATGGACTTATGTCACTTGCATTCAAGAATACCCTTTTTGGTGTGAGGTGACAAGAACATATGACGTGACAATTTGAGACCCTAAGAGAATAGGAGGAATTATAGCATGTTCATTCGACTGGCTCGAACATCGTGCATTGCTCCTATAAAACACTCGACATATACCTTTCGCCAGGAATGTCCATCAGTCATCAACCTTAAGCCTCCTTTCGGACGCACAGTCAAATTTAGATACTCCTTTTTCAGCTGCACTACATGAATATGGAATCCTATTCCCCACCCAATACTTTCCATAGACTACCATCCGCAGATATTTTAAAACAATGTGCACAGATACTTCTTCATTCCCTCTATAAATTGGGCCTGTGCTGTATCTTGATCCCGGACAGGTCTTAAAATAATTAAAGCGCACACATATTATAAAAAGAAGATGTTAGGTTAGCCTTTTCGGAGTCAGAATCAATGCAGGAGATTTCGGAGTATTGTAAACGTGCAGGTGAGGTGAAATTTGGCATTCTGCGGCGTTATGTTTCGACAGCTTAACTTTGATCCTGAGTTCACTTCGAATACAAACGGAAAAATGCGAGCAAATTAAACTGAGGCTGCTGGTTTTGTTTGTTTAGAAATCATAATTATTTCTTTAAAAATATTCTCAATTCAACGATTCCTAGAAGTGCCCTCGCACTTGACAAGCTGTGTTTTTCCGGCGCTACCTGTCACACAATGCAAAGTGTTTAATTGAAGGATACCTTTGACTGCTGCAGTATTTTCAGGAAAGGGATTGTGAGTCTACGCCAGCAGCCAGCAAGTCTACGATGATAAACTCCAGTTTCAACGACCGCCAAGCCAGTGATCATCATCGTCGGGTCGACTATTCCCGTCTCAATTGTGCTCATTACAAAAACGAGGATAGAAAACAGCTAGCTCAGTTTTTCAATTAATATTTCACCGCCGTATCTTCTCAGAATAACCCTTTGGACAAACGTACTCCCATTTTCAAAGAAGACACTTTTTTGTGTAAGCCCTCATTCCATCATAATCGTTAAAAATACTTGACGTAAATGCTCAAAGTCAAGCACGATGAACGTGCAAAAAGTGGCGCAAGCATAACCACGTTTTCTTCGCCTTCCTAAACACAAGAGCATCAAAATGGACTTGACTATCTCTTAATTAACGAGTTAGCTTTTTATTTATTTTTTAGAGTCTTCTCATCCTTCGTGGGATGAACTCCAGAGAGTCCCTTTGAACAGAACCCAATTGGGACCCTGAGTCCAGAGACAATCAAACACGCTCGATGTACATGTCTACGCGCTGCGCCACGCTTAAAGTCCACCACCTCGCCACGATCCATGGGCTGTTTGCCGCCCACAAAACGGTTCGGTGTACTTTGCGTTGTCTTACACCTAGTTTTCACACCCTTTTGTTTGTTCACCCGCCCACCGCACCAGAGTGCGGCGTGTAGCCACTTTGGCAACAGGAGGTTATTGCCCCAACGTTTGTCAGAGCCACCCAGGGCCATTGTGTAGGGAAGTTCAATTTTAAAGGGAATTACGTAGATCCCCTCTAAAAGGACTTCGTTAGCAGGGGTAAAGCTACCACTCCGAGTGGTACCTCTTTGGGTGCTCTTCATGCCACCGCCAACGCCGCCACTGCTTGGCCAGCATTTCGCAGTCATTCGCCCCACGGCTAGCCGTTCTTAAGAAAGAGAAATGTTTTCTTTTTCGAATTTTAAATGGTGGCCGGTGGGGGAAGCGGTGGCAGTAAACAAATTACCATCATCAAAAGGATTTCCTCTGTTACTGCTGTTAAGCAACAGCGGCATCTGTGGAAGCAGTCGAAGCAGCAATGATGAAAGGATGTCTACAACTTGGGTCTGAATTAGAAAAAAAATGAACGAAAAAGAGAAAAACGAAAATGAAATGCTTTCCAAAGATACATACACACTTTGGATGGTTGATGGGGCGGAAGGAGGAGGAATGGTAATATAATCCTTTAATTAAGGTTTCTTCCATTTCGTTTCCTTTCTGCTCCAGGTTGTGTAGTTTCCGTCTTGTAATTTGGTTTTCTTCGCTTTTCATGCATTTTCATGGTGCACTCTGTCGTCGCCGACCGATGCTCCTATTCGAGGGTATCTGTGTGCAGTCCCGAAAGATATTGCCCATTCCTTCCTGTTCATCGGGTAAGTTGTTCCCGGACAGGCGCTTCCCTCCGTCTGACTTCCTGGTTGTTTTTTTGTTTGCACGAGTACTTGTGATGTTGTGTTGTGCACCATTTTCTTTGGACCACAAGCGATCTCCTTTCGAGACAAGGAGTTTCATTTGTATTTATATTCACCTTGGCAGGGATAAAGCTTTGCACCATTATACGAGTATTTTCCTAATTTCCTGGAAAAAAATTAATTCAGCCATTCATGATGTAAAGTCCAGTTTGTATTATGTTTTGGACGATGATTGAAAGACTGTTCTACACATTCCATGAATAATTATCTCTTCGAAGTAATTCAAAACTTTAGCAACACAGTTCGGCATTTGCGACTTAAAGTCATTATACATTGGTGAGATTAGGTGAGGTCAGGTTACATATTAGTGTATAGTGCTACGACAACACAGAATAAACATAGTTGTAGTCCACTGAAGTCACACGTTCCAGAGGTATTTGCAAAAATGCATTGAGACGTTATGGTTTCACGGCAGGCGCATCGATTAACTACGGGTACCTGACCCTATGCGGCTACTCTAAGCTAATACGAACTAAAAGTGCCTTTCGGCTTAAGTCGTGTTTTTTTTGTCTTTTGGACAGTCTGTCGGCGGCGGAGACTGGTTTTGGTGTAACACCCGATCAGAGATCGCTGTACTGAACCAAAGGATATCCTAGTGACTACGAGCGACATTCCGTTCAAATTGAAGTCGCCTGTCCACTGTTCAGCGCACAACATATAAGGTTACACTACATCCGAATGGATCCTGTATTAGGCCAATTGTGTGGAGATAGAGGAACGCGTCGAGAGGCATAAAGCCGGTAAGGTGCACTCTCCCATGGTACATAACGTTGGAGTAGTAAGCCCCAAAGATCAGACTGTTGGAAGAAGTTATAGCTCGTTCAATATGCCTTCTGATCAGCTTAGTAATAAAGTTATCTGTCCTGTTCAAGTTTGCCTCGTTGGGATAATACTTCTTGTACTCAGACTCGGGTGTACGAGACAACCGGAGACAAGTCCGAAGATTTCCATCTGGGAAGGACTCTTGTTGAATCATAGTGGACAATCGTACGCCATGATTGGCCGAATGAGGGCCATGTAGCAGATAACGCTCATTCTGGTATCAACTTGGCTGCTGTGAAATAACGTTCTTGCCAGAGCAAAGGCCTTTTTAGCGTTGGCCAGAGCAATATCAATATGTTTGCCAAAATACAGCTATTGATCCAACTAAATGCCAAGATACCTAACTACACATCTATGGAGCGTCCCTGTTCTTCAACAATACCGAACTTATGGCAGTTTATGTGCGTATCCCATGATGCCATGTACAACGGAGGCCTAAAAAGGATAGTTTCATACCGCAGTTTCTGCATTTATCAGTGGGAATCAGGCGCAGTCTGTGATCATGGTGACCCACATTGACATTTAACATTGAAGTTGGCTGAATTCCTCCTGCTTTACGAAGAAGTGCTTTCAAAGAAAACTGCCTCTTTCTTTGAGACTGCTTGGCAATCACAGAGCAGATTTTGAATCAACTCAATTTCTTCGTCATATCGGAAGTTTCTGCCAAAGTGCGGTATATTCAAACGCACTGCAAGCGGAACAAAATAATAATATTGGTGGCGCTACAGCTCGTAGAGGACAACAACGTCACTCGCGTTGTGTGTGCTATTGTTCTCTCACGAGTGGAAGGAACCTACAGTTTTATGCCGACTCCGAACGGCCAAGTTTGAGAAGCTTTCTCTAGACAGGAAATACTCTTTAAGCATTGTCAGTGACTCGAAAGAGGTGGGGCCGTGAAAATTATTTTTGTAGCACAGAGCAGGAATCGAACATACAGCGTCGAGGTTGGGGTCGACGCACATACCCAAAACGCCACCACATGCATGTGTATCAATAGCTAATTTGCTGTAAAGGCCCTAGTAGGATCCTTGAATACATCCTTGCAATTAAAACGGAGTTATGTTGATCTCTTTCAGTCAGTACGAGCCATGGCTTTATATAGGGCTCGTTTTATTTTTTGCTTGTTGTGGATGCCCAACTCGGACATTTTTTCGATTTTCATTTCTTTGGACTCAGTATGCTCTACAGATAGGTCCAACGAGTTAACCAAGAATATTTCATGGATGCTCTGCCTGCACCGTCTAACTATCATCGACGTCAAAATGTCTCTGACTTTTCTTGCCGCTTGGCAATTAGAATCAAAAATTTGTGATCGGTTACATTGTGGGCTCTCATCGCGTATATCGCAGCCACTTCCTCTTGAAAGGCGCTTGAGTAATCTCTTAGTGCTAGACATTTTTCGAAGAGCCTGAACTAGTTTGAAGCTTCTTCTTCTTCTTTGATTGGCGCTACAGTCCGGGGTGGACCTGGATCCAAACCAACAAGGCTCTGCAGTCAGTACGATATTTCGCCAGCTGCGCACGGCAAGTTGATTGAGGTCCGTTTTCACTTGTGTGAGCCATCTCTTTCGAGGACGTCCTCTGTTGCGCTGTCCCAATCCGCTCTACATGACCTAGCCATCTCAAGTTTCGTTGGATCCGAAGACGCTTAACTAGGAGCATGCCACTGTACATCCCGTACAGTTTGTGGTTGAATCTGTAGTTTGAAGCTGTTAGTATGTATATAATGCAATCGCCTCTGCTTCTGTTACCAATTGTTCCTGCTTGGTAGACAGTATGCTTGTTCCACATTTTTTTTTATTGCTGTTTAACTTCTTAATATGACAGCGTACTCGTATGGTCTCTCCTGTTGGGACAAATATAGCCGATAGTGTTGTGATCTTTCTTGAAGTCGTTTTGCAATTATTCGTCGCAATACAAACTTTGGCAGTCTTCCACTGCCAGCAAACCACTCATTGATTCTTTTTCCAACAAGTCAAGTTCAAGTCCCAACAATGGTCTGGAGGTCCATGGTTTAACTTCTGGCAAACCATCCTTCGCGATATCCACTCCACGGACATATATTTGAAGCTCAAAATATCCTGATTGACAAAAGTACTGGCGTTTGGTCCGGTTGGTGACAAGACGCATGAACTACGTTCCACGGCACGTTGCCTACATCTAGGTGCACAAATAAAGCGTCAGCAACAAATCAATGACATTCGTTCATATTAACTTTGGCAACAAATGTTTATTTACGCGTGACTTTGCAAGCTTTCTCTATCCACGTCTTATGGTTTTTTGATAACTGTGTCTATTTTGACTTGTTTGTTTGTTTCCGCTTGGGTGACGCTTTGGCAGTGAGTTAAAAGTTCAAAGTTAACAACGTTGGCCATTTAACAAACAGTGTCAAGTTTTAATCAGAATAGAATAAAAACAAATGATTAAAGTGTTTTATGTCAATTCATTTTAGCCCACGTATACCACAAATAAGTGCTGTACAAAGACTGGCCTGCCTGTGCATTAGAGATGAACTCCATCAGAAGCACTGAATATTCTCCCCCATCTTCCACCATTTGAAATATTCGGAAAACAAACAGCAGCCAGCACAGCCTTGAGACTCAAAACACTCCAAATGTAGTCCGAACTCAACATTGGCCAACCAACTATTCTCAAGGAATTCAATTTCCATCCTAGCGACATTGACCGCCTAATGCCCCAGGGTATCTTCGAGAAGAAATTCTCGATCAGCATTCCTTCCAGATCGGACTGGATGTCTGACAGGCAAACGTTTGAAGATCCTCTGCGTGTTTTCACAGATGGATCAAAGACAAACGAAGTGGTGGGTGCGGGTGTCTATTCCCAAGATCTCAACATTGCTATCTCTTTGAAGCTCCCTGATCACTGTAGCGTTTTTCAGGCAGAAACCAAAGCGATTAAAGAGACGTTGTCATGGCTCAAAAACAACGTGATATCAAAAGGGTCCCTGGACAATGTCATGTTTTACTCAAAAACATCCCTTAATTGCAGGCTGTCTCTTAATGAGATGGCTGAGCATTTTAACATTCACATCCTGTGGGTGCCATGACACTGTGACATACCAGGAAACTGCAAAGCCGATGAACTCGCCAGGTGTGGTACAACCTCATCCCTATCAATAGCAGGGGTACCACCTTCTATGCCGAACACTACAGCCTATCATTTTTTAAAGATTTATACAATTAAAGCAGGTGGTGCCTTCTAGCCATTTGTCATTGGTGTCCATCGCTTAGCCTAAAACGGTCACTCAGTCTACTTAGACTCAGCAAGCACTCTTTAAGGGCTCTAATAGGAGTCAGAAACTAATAGGAGAAACGGCCCGATTACCGGGCACTGTGCAATTGACACTTATGCTCGCAGAATGGGTGCAAAGGAGGAGGATGAAGAGGAGGAAGAAAACACTCATCACCTACTCTGCTCCTGTAGTGCTCTTGCTAATTGTAGGTTCCTACACCTAGGAGCCTACTACTTCAGCGGCCTCAATGAGGCCGCGTAGGGCAGCTAAATCGCTTCATTGGAAGCACCAACTGGTTCCAGTGTTAAGAGATGTCAATCCGCGTGGTATCACAATGGGCCTACCCTAAGTGTGACTGCCCTTAGCAGTCAGCCACTATAACCTAACCTAACCTAAGTGCTGTAAGGTTTGGGGCTAAGCCCACCTCGGACTGTAGGGTCACCCTGACGTGATGTATGTCAGGTAAGGATAGTTCCCTCAGCACGTTCGGTGATCAACTTCAAGATCTCAAACCCGGCCATAAAAACATCTTCAGATCTTCTGCTGCATGAATTACACACGAACATGCTTCCAAACGCTTATTTAATTTGCTTTACTGCCATTCCTTGACATCATTACTTTGGCAATAAAAGCTTGTTGATTTCGTTAAAATTGTTCACATTCTCACGCTTTAACTTGAGGTTCGTGAGGAGCCAGGCGCCCGCTTGTGTGTAGCGGAGCTCATCAAGACTCATCGAAACAATCTCACGACTTATGGGCGCTACTTCCTGTCGCGTTTCTTAAATAAATTCCATCAACACCATTACCGAGAGAGCTGTCGCGTAGAGTACAGGATACACGTTAAGAATAATAATAGCAGCCCCCCTGCTCCCGACAGACATCCATTTGGCTCGTTCCACACAGTGCCACCCACGGGTACACTCACGCCGCGCCGTACCGCACCGGCTTCTTCAAGACGAAACGCAGTCGCGCCCATATATCATAATACCACTTCACAGTCTCATTGCTGCTATTTATACTCAATCTGATAAAATGAATAAATTCAACTGAACAGCGCTCCTTAATCGACAATTTTATTTCCTCAGCGATCCTCGCTTTAACCGCCCCCTCCTGCTGTCCTCCTTCTGCCCTGCTTCACCCAGTTCAGGCGGCTAAAGGGAGATGTAATAAAATTTGAAAGCGCGCGGGAGAGATGCATCTCCCCGAGACTCCATTGTGGGGCCAATTCAACATGTGCACATGAATTGCTGCTTGTGCTGCTTTTGTAGCGCATCAGCGCTGGTGGCAGCGCGGCGGCAACGTTGGCGGCGACATGGCAGCAGCAACGGCAGCGGCATTAGTGATGGAGATGGCGCTAGCGCATCTTGTCCTTGTCCGCTCGCTTGTACAGAGTGTGCAAAAGTTCTAAATTGAATCCTTTTTATCTCGTTTCGTGCGAGGGTGAATTGCATTAAAATGGATTCTAAACTCTGTGTAAAATAATTTTAACTCAAGTGCCCGGGGATATTGAAATTCTGGGGCGTCTTTTTTCGTAGCCCATGCACGCGGAGAGAAATCTCTTAAAGCGCACGGCACACACGACAACGATTTACTGTCTATGGCGAAACGGCCGCCAAAAAACCCGCCCAACCCACTCCACCCGCACACATGAGTGCTGTACTGTGTGCCGTCAAATGTATTAGTGGTGGAGACGACAATCCGCATTATCATCTCATGCAACTAGGAGCAGTTAGTGGCAGGCTGCGAGCAGAGATGCCCTTTTCCCAGCGACCCTGACAAGCATATCCACATGCTGACGCCCCGAACGAAGTGAACTTTCGGGCAGCCTTTTGTTTTGTTGTTCTCCCCCACTTTTTACCCGGCGACTTATCTCTTTGAACTCTGCTGAATTCGGATGGGATTTGAAGGATGTGACACAGTGTGGTGTGCAAGAAAGATAACGAGAGGAGCTTCCGTCTTGTTGGAATGCTTTTGCTTTCACAACCCACTTTCAACCAACCCGCAACCTCGCACTTATTGCATGCAAGTTTCCTCGAGTCGCTACAGAATAGCACCACTGTCAACAGCAGTACTTAAGGTCCAACTCACATTGCATGGTGGATCGTAAGCTCAGTCACGGGTTTTGTCCAGAAGAGAAGATATTTTGTTTCAGCAGATTGTAAGTCAACAGTAGATTGATTCCACTCAATCTGGACGATGACAGACGCGAATACCGTCCCCCAGACTTAGACGAGGTCAAGGTAGCAATATCAAGACTGAAGTCTAACAAAGCTGCTGGAGGGGACGATTTGCCCGCTGAAATATTTAGGGCAGCTGGAGATGATCTGGTAGGGCGCATGCACCAGCTCATCTGCAAGATATGGTCTGAGGAAAGCATGCCCGACGAGTGGAATCTCAATATTGTTTGCCCGATCCACAAGAAAGGAGACCCCTTTAACTGCGCCAACTATCGAGGGGTCAGCTTTCTTAACATCGCGCATAAGATCTTCTCTGCCGTTTTGTGTACCCGCCTGAAGCCGTTCATTAATAATCTGATAGGTCCATATCAGTGTGGCTTCAGGCCAGGAAAGTCCACAACAGACCAAATCTTCACACTACGGCAGATCCTGGAAAAGACCCAAGAAATGCAAATCGACACTCACCATTTGTTCGTCGATTTCAAGGCCGCATATGACAGCGTGCATAGAGACGAGCTATACAACGCCATGTCTAGTTTTGACAATCCTGCCAAACTCGTCAGGCTGTGCAGGATGACGATGGAGAACTCTCGCTGCTCCATCAAGGTCGGTAATGAACTCACCGAGATCTTCAATGTCAAAAAAAGGTTTTAGACAAGGCGACGTGCTTTCATATGACTTCTTCAACATCGTCCTGGAGAAGATCGTGCTAAACTCACACGCCAACACTAGAGGCACGATCTTCCAGAAGTCCGTGCAATTGTTAGCATACGCCGATGACATTGAGGTGATTGGCAGAACTCAGCGAGCCGTCAATGAGGCTTTTGCTAACATTGAGACGGAAGCGGCTAAAATGGGTCTGGCGGTGAATGAGGGCAAAACGAAGTATATGCTGTCCTAAAAACGGGCATACAACATCGACGTCTTGGACAGAGCGTCACAATGGGCAGCTATAACTTCGAGGTAGTCAAGGACTTCTCTTACCTCGGCTCCGGAGTAAATTGTACAAATAACATCAGTACCGAGATCAAGCGTAGGATAACTCTTGCCAACCGCTGTTTCTTCGGGCTCAAGAGGCAATTGAGTAATAGAGCCCTCTCTCGAAGAACCAAGTTGACTCTATATAAGACCCTGATCATCCCAGTCCTGCTATACGGCGCGGAGGTATGGACAATCTCGAAAGTGGATGAAGAAGTCCGTGGTCTCTTTGAGAGAAAAGTTCTACGCACGATCTTTGGTCCTGTTTGTGTTGACGGGTTCTGGAGGAGAAGATTCAGTCACGAACTGTACGGGCTGTACAGCGACATGAGCCTAGTTAGGCGTCTACGGAGCCAACGCCTACGGTGGCTAGGTCATGTAGAGCGGATGGACACCACAGCTCCGGCCCGAAGAATCTTCGAATCCGAACCTGTCGGGCAACGCAACAGAGGACGCCCGCGTTTAAGGTGGCGCACCCAAGTGGAGAAGGACCACAACCAACTTGGTGTGCGAAACTGGAGACAGCTAGCCAGGGATCACGCTAGTTGGAGAGGCATGTTGGTTGAGGCCCAGGTCCACCCCGGACTGTAGCGCCACACAAAGAAGAAGACGAAGAAATAATGCTTTTACATTCCAATGTTAAAAACAATGATATTCATAAGATTTGTCAGAAAACATAAATTTATTTGAAAACAGTAAACATTTTGAATCCATTAATTGTATTGAATGGATGGAATGGACTGAATGGATTCATTGCACTGGGTGTACTCAGTGTTGTGTACTCATTCTTCGTGAGTACACTGAACTAAATGCTTGATTGTCAGTGGGTACAGTATTCAGTCAGTAATCAAATTTCGGGTGATGTATTCATTGTAGTTTTCAAGATATGAGTGGAATGAATATAACACTCGAAAAAAAATGAACGATTTGAAACTGGTTTCAAGACATTCTTTGCAGACCTCTATTCCAATACTCAGGCCAGACCATTGACTTCTGGCTCCATTTAGAACTTCGCCTTCTAGTCTGATACTATGGAACTTATTTCCGCTTGTCTGTAAAAAATTGTTATCGATTTGTCGGTTATATTGTGGTCTCTCAATGATGCCCAATGTATCACAGCGTCTCGTTGTCTCTCAGTGCCAGGCATCTTCGATCGGTAGTTTATAAGGAATTCTTCGTCTCTGCTATGACCATTTCCTCGGGTATGCATACAGTATTTAAATAACATCACTCCACAACTAAGACTCTCGCTAAGCGTTTAAGTGAGCTTCCTTGAAAAGATGATGTCCACATGGTATGTATAGGCGGCTACTGTGAACAATCCTTACTCAAAGGTATTGAATTCAGGATATTGCTTACCTCCGCAACAGATGCATGTTCCATATAAACGGAATGCTTTTCGCTACTTAAGTGGGTGGCGCTAGAGCCCTAGCTTCCCAGCGACTACTCGTGCTGTGCGTGCTATTGTTCTCTCACGAGTGGATGGGCCCCACCGTTTTATGCGGACCCCAAACGTCCAAATTGAGAATATGTCATGACAGACGTGACTGCGTATAGCTCGTTTTTGTGAACTCTGCCAGAAGTGGCCTAGAAATTGACGAATAGATGACGAGTGTCGATTTCAATTTTTTTTTTAGGATCTGCAGCTGTACTTTCAAGGGCTGGTCTATTGGGGACTGTACTGGTCTAAAGCCACATTGATTTCAAAACAAACAGCCTCCGGTAAATTCAAAAGAGGACAAGGAAGTTAATGGAGCCAAATGGGTCTCTTGAAGATCGCGCAAATGATACTGAGACACGATTCGCCGCCTCCGACAATTTGTTCGGGTTCATGCGCCCAACAAGTTCATTCCCAACTTCCTTAAAGAATTACGAAGTCAGCCCAAGTTTTGTTCGACTACATATTTGCTTTTATCACTTTTGTATCAGATGAGTGGGCTGGAAGTGATTCCCTAAAATGTTCAGGATCCAAAGTGACTATTACTAGTTGTCTTTTTTTGTCCTAGCGGGGTTCCGTTAGGTAAAGCATGGTAGAAACTTCATTTTGGCTTTTCCATCACTTCGATAGGGCTCTTTTCGGGCTTGGTCTGTTCTCCTATCGGCTCTTTTCTTTTTTCCTTTTCTTACCGTTGTTTTTGCCCTTGTGGTCCACACGATGTATCCTGTTGATGTTTATAGTGTCAGCTCGCAAAAGCATGCGGCATTTGTCTGCTCTCAGGGCACAACGCAAGTTTGGACATTCACACAAGACAACAAAGATAAAAGCTTAGATTAGGGCACTTCCCCACTCTACCGTAGTGTTGCCAATACCCTGTACACTGTTGATCATTAACAGATTCTTTGATGCCTTTGTGGCACTACATCCAAATTTCGAGCGCTTATGCGGGCGTCCGTTCGTTCGGTCCTTTTCGATGGAGAGGAATGAAAGCACACGCCTCATTTATTATCCGGCTTATGGTATTTAGGAGATCACGATAAGCCTCTCTTCAATCTTTTCAGGATCTTAGGGTCTTAAACCAGGATAGTAGAATAGTTTATGGGGTACAATAGACGAAATTTCCATCACAATATGTCCATTTGGTCCTAAGTTCGAACTAGCCTCGGTCCGTCTATCCACTACCTTAACCAAATCAAGGAAAGATAACGACTGTCGTCTAGCGGTATTGTGTTTGGTGATGTTCGATGTTTTAAGCTTGCTGAGCCATAGACACAAAGACAGAGTCCCTTCCTGCGTTGCACACTGTTCCACATTTAACTCCACGCTGTTTTGATAAAAATCAGTACTCTATGGCACATGAAAGAGGAAAAGCCAGTCGTACCTTGTATGTGATATGTCAAGGATTACGACCATAAACTGCTGTATACGCTATTCCGTTCGCAAACCCTAAAGAACGACACCAGCAACCAACGGCAAGGCAAAACAAAAAATGAACGAAAAAACGAAAAAAATTGGCACTAGTGAAGTTCTTCAAATTCCGCCACGCAAAGGCATTGCAATGTACACGAAAAAAATGTTGTTCCAGAAACAGAGACCTTAGAAGGGACAACGACGGAGCACAGTGGGAGCTGCGATAAAAACCCGCGCACAGCTCTAGGACCTAGAGTATAGAATCTCAGATATTTTGCTCCTGTGGACCGTACGTAATGTGTTGCATTCCTTGTACGTTTCGTCGGCGCATACACATCACCGCCGAAATACAATGCTCCTGTGTGTCAGGTATGCAACCCAGTTGTGCAGCAAACATGCCCGTCAACAAAGCGGCAACAAAAGCGGCACCCACGGTATGCACATCCAAACGCAGCCGTGCAGCCTTGCGAAGGACGAAGGTTGAGCGGCGGGCGTACGCCTTCCGTACCATATCATGCCCGTCCGGAGGAAGTCCCTTTCTCGTGTGCAACCGGAGCAGCCAAACCAGTCCGGGCCAGGCGTGTATGCACCTAAATAAAGCATGCCCATGTGACCTCGTCCAGTAGACGTTGGAAGCGTTAGACAGGGCAAACCACCTCTGTAGTGGCGGACGGCGTCCCTCCACCCACAAAAGCCACCGCCCGGCTGCACAACAGATATAATAATTTCTTATTTAGCAAAACTAGCAGACGCTTCCTTCCTGCTTCCTGCTAGGATATTGAATTTCTGCAAGGTGATATTTACATGCAACGCCCGGGTTCCGTGCGTTCCCAAAGGGCTGCCAGCAGAGCGCAGAGCAGCGCCGAGCCGGCTGTTGTGTGCTCAAGTGAATTGTTAAGAAGAAAACGCCAAGAAGAAAGCACCAAGCACCAGTGGAAAGGCCCTGAAAGACGAGGTAATCAATGCATTTGTACATGCATGAATGCATGCATTGTTAGACCGCCACTCCAAAAGTACCAGAAGAGACGAACAAGGTCGTTCCCTTCAAGTTCCTACACTGTGGGTGTGCGGGTGTGTGTCGTGTTGAGTGTACACAAAGCAGGACGGTGCCGCTTGTTGTGGGGCGTCTCGTGTTGGGCGTAGGACCTCTGCAAACCGTCTCATTTCATTTCTGCATCTCAGCCAGCATTCGGAACAACACAATACGGGCGGAGTCCTGATTTATTCAAGCAATTTAAGTTTTTACTTGAATGTTCGAAACGAACGAAATAATGCCGTAATGTTGTTTATGGATGCTAATCTCCGGCAATCAATTGGCATTTGCTTTGGGGATCCCGAATGCATTATTCTCTTCAATAAATTTTTTATGGCAATTGATGGGAATTCCGGGGAAATTATTTCCCAGTGAAGCGCCCTCTCTCTTTGTCCCTCTCTGCTAACCGGATTGAGAATGCACTTTTGGGAGTTGGTGCCCTGGTGGTGATGCCACACTCGCCGCCGCCGCCGCTGGAGGAGGTGAGTTATTGTGTGTACTTATGGGTTCCGAGATTGAATGCTGGGGGCTTTGAGGGATGATTTGGCTATTAAATGGATTTTAATGCATGCCAATAGGGTAAGGGGCAGGGTTTTTCGTTGCTTTGATTATTTTTTGACACTTGCTTGAGAACAGAACGCAACGTTGAGTTCAGTTGAGAAGAGCTAAGAACAACGAGATGAGTGAGTCTTATTGGGTTATCAAATACGATTTGCGATACAAATTTGTCCTTACTTTGAGCTTACCATTCATCTTCTTTTTTCTTGCGTGGAGCTACGCTCTGGGGTGGATCCATTCCTCAACCAACAAACTTCTCTTTCAAGCTGTCTTCAGTTGCACGCACCAAGTTGGATCAGGTTCATCTCCACTTGTGTACCAAATCTTACGCGGACATTATCTGATGCCATGCTGAAATCGAAGACTCTTCGGGTCGGAGCTAACACGCTCACATGGCCCAGTCACAGCAAATGTCCGGTGAAGTCTAAATGCATACGATTTTCAGCTTCTTCAAGGTCTGCTGCGTTCGCTGTGTCGTCCTTACACTTTTCTCTATCACTGACAGCAAATCATTGACGTAATAATAAACACAAGTGGGCGTAACCTTGAACCCTGTGGGACACCGTACTCACATTTACTCTGTCACTAACATCTTCTCCAAATTTTATTCGGAATGATATACATACACCACTTCAACACTCTAATAGGACTACGTACTCCAACTCACTTATACAGCTGTCCTAAAAGTGCGGAAGGCCAATGAATGTAATTACTAAACAGTGGATTTTGTCCAGGTGTCCACGTTTTATTTGAAAAGTCTCTAAGCAGTCCATGAGTATGTTCGTCTCTGCGGAAGCCAATTTGGTTCTTGTTCGGAAGATTCTACTTGCTAAGGGGACATATAAGACGTTAGGGTCATTTTCAGAACCCCTGTTAATTGCACAGTACATGTTAGGGGAGTCCTGTTCAAGCGTCTCCGGGTGTTTCTCACAAGTGATGGGAGGAGTAATTCTGAACTCGAGCCAAGATGTCTCAATATTAAAACAGTATCCGAGTTTGGTGTCAAAGCCAAGTTAGCTGATTTCAACTCTGTATTTATTCCAACTTTCACCTATGGTCACGAAATTTGGGTAATGATTGAAAGAATAAAGCCGCGAATACAAGCTAAGGAGATGAGATTCTTTCGTGTTGTTGTGGGAGTTACTCGCCTTACTCAATGTCGAGCAGCTACTTCTCCTAACGGAAAAAGGTGGTTCGATTGCTTGGACACTAGGCACGCATGTCCCCATCATCATGTCTGCCGAGATTTGCCTTAAATACGACTCCATCGGGAAGACGTCCCTTTAGCAAACCCAGGGCGGGGTGGTTGGACCAAGTCCAAAAACTCTCTTGGTGACTGGGTATAAAACCTGATGAGTTAGAGGCTATGAGGGAGGACCGAGTGGCCTGCTGATCTCTGGTGCGTACTTTACACCCGGTACCCCTTTAGTGGATCAAGCGGGTGTCAAAATGATGGTGATGAATGTACCTTTCTGCGAATTCTTGTTGTCTTCTTTCTAGAACCTCCACCAACATTTTGTCGAAAGCCGTCGGGTGACTCTAAGCTATTCTAATAATATGTATTTGTGCCTTTCGGCTTACACAATATTTGTATAGTCTTGACAGACAATCGATTATTAAATTTTGAATTACCAAGAAAACTTCGAAAAACTTGCTTAAACTTAACTAATTTATTATTAAAAATCTCCAAACTAACTTAAACTACCATAAGTTATATTGAAATTAATCCTTGATGTAGGCTCATGTTGATGAGCTTCGATATAATTGGATTTTCAGATGGTCTTTTAGCATTATTTCGTCTGTTCCCTCCGATATGTTGCATTTCAAAGAACTAAGGATATCGCGTACATAACGTAAGTTGAATAGTCCACGATTGCTTTCTAGGTCAAAGAATTTTTTGTTGACTACATTTGAGAAAAATCGTGCTGTAGTTAGGTTTGTTGTTTAGGTGCTTAACGTAAGTTTTTCGTAAAGTATTTTTAAGACAATCAAAATTGGATCAAAAGTTTGACACAATTCAAATTCTAACTTATTAAAAAACTCAGTGAAAATGATTAGTTTTTGCTCAATATCACTAACTGCGATTTTTTCGCAGTAATAAAAAAATCGCAATCGCAGTCTGTTCTCAACTGTGATTTAAGCTGCGATTACTCCTTAAACAGCTCTTTTTCAAAGTTGCACCTACGTATACGCTTTTTTACAACCTCATTCACATTTTGATTCACACAATCGGGTTCATGTTTAAAGCCATGGAGTGTGGTAGATGTGAAAGAAGTGGTGCGAGTGTGACCAAAATCTAAGTATGCTGTGTTTAGTGTTGCTCCTTATATTTTTAATGTGATATTAATATTTTAAATTTGGTGGCTCGTGGCGTTGTGGGTACGTGCGTCGACCCCAACCTCGACGTCGTAGGTTCGATTCCAGCTCTGAGCGACATAAATAATTTTCACGGCCCCACCTCTTTCGAGTCACTGACAATGCTCAACGAGTATTTCCTGTCTAGAAAAAGCTTCTAAAACTTGGCCGTTCGGATTCGGCGTAAAACTGTAGGTCCCTTCCACTCGTGAGAGAACAATAGCACTTACAACACGAGTGGTTGCTGAGAAGCTAGGCCCTGGCCCTCTACGGGCTGTAGCGCCACACATATTATATTATTATATTATTATTAATATTTTAAGCACTATAAATTAGGTTCCACTGTTAGAGACCACACCGATCGCTCTCTGTAAGCCAATGCGAATGTAATGGTGGCACAAGTTTAAACTTAATACATGTGATTGAGGCAGGTCTGTAATTGGTCAGCAGGTTGAGTCATAGGGCAGTATGCAAAGGGACCTAAGTGGTCGGGGGAGTAGGTTTTTGCTTTTCATATACTGTACAGTGAACGCTAGGACTACGTATCCTGAAATAATAAAAATAAGTATGTATGTCATACCTTTGGACGAGAAAAAAAAACCTGGAAATTCATTGAGTCTATTGACGGTGGGGACAGGTGCTTAGCTCAAGCATTTTGCCTGTTCTCTTTTCGGATTCCGTTTGAGCTACATTTTTTTCCTTAACGTTGGCAGTACTTTTTTTTCTTGTAAAATCGCAGTTTAACAATTCTGTGAACAAGTGAGTTTCGACACACATATTCGATTGATTCAAGAGGTTGTTGTAGAAAAATTTATTTTTCTGATCCACTCAGATTCCTTTATTGTCTACATTAAAGCAATTAAGACACAAACACTGACAAGGTCAGACTATTTGTCCTCGGCAAACCCCACAGGCGGACCAGTATGGATGCAGTGATGTGGGATGGTTATGATTCCCATTATTCGGATTATAGCCTAGTTATTCAGAAGAAGGAAGACGAAGAAGAAGTCAGACAATTTGGTAAGGATGACAATTTCGAAAATGAAAAAGGTCTGGCCATAACTAAGGTTAAAATCACTGCGATTTTTAAATCGCAATCGTAATTATACCTGCGATTGTGAAATCATCGCAACTCATCCCATCACCGTGCCACGCTAAATGATTCGCCACTCGAACAAGCCTATATCGTTAAGCTCAAAGCCGATATTGAACTCTAGATTGGCGCGGTTTTTGTTGAAACGAATCGATCGCTGCAAACGTGTTCGAGGCATTAGGACATTCAATTGGACAAGACAGGCGTTGATTTCTGTTTGGATTGTACTTTCACCCAAATTAAATGTATTTCATCATAAACTTCTAAGCGAGATTTTTTTTTTGATTTTTGGCGCACTTACCCCAGACAGGAGACCCATAGAACATAATCGGTTGGAAAATAGACTTGAAAATCATTCATCATTTTCCAATCTTGACAATATTGAAGGACAGTATTTATCCCAGATTGCAGATTGGTTTCAATAATGGAACCAGTTGCATCCGAGGAGTAGATACATGTATCAAATGCATATAAGGCAATATTGCAATTATTTAGGTTTGGGAAATCAGACGTGTATACATTAAATAGGACGTGCGCAAGACGGAGCCTTGAGAGACACCGGCGCTAATGATTTTGTTGTCCGAGAGGCTCTGATTTACAGACACTTTGAAAGTACGGAGAGATAGAAACGACTGAACGATTTTAATAAGATACAGTGGAAGGTTATAATTCAATAGCTTGTGTATCAAACCATCATGCCAAACGGTATCGAATGCTTTCTCAGCGTCCAAGATTAACATGCCAGTGCTTTTCCCATGCGAAAGATTTATTCGGATGTCATTTGTTATACGATGCACTTGATGAGTAGTGCTATGACGAGGCCTAAATCCAAATTGTTCTTCAGGTAAGATTCCGTTTTCATCAATGAAAGAAACGACCCTATTTTGTATGATCTTTTCAAAGCATTTACTTAGAGAGCTGAGTAAACTGATAGGTCTGTAACTACCAGGTAGATTCGCACTTTTACCAGGTTTTAGAATGGACACTATCTTGGCTGCTTTCCATATATTAGGGAAGTATCCTAGCCTGAGACAGTTATTGAAGATGTCTAGCAAATGTTTGAGGGCAGGTAGGGGTAGGTTTTTAAGGAATACGTTTTTGATACCATCAAAACCGGTTCTAAGCGAGATGTGGACACTAATTCACCAGAAGCTCTAGATGAGAGCAACAAGCTACGTGTTTGAACTGGGTACAACCACTTTTCCATGGATCTGCGAAACTCTGGTTGGAGGCGCATTCAAAGTTTCTGGTAATCAAAGTAATGTTGAAAATAAGACGCAGTCACTTAAAAGTATGAGCAGCCGGGTTACAATAACTTCGACCCAATAGCAGCTGCTGACTGCTTTGGTAGAGTGGTTCTTATAACAAGAAAGTTTATTTAACACAATTCCCACCCTCTCCACACACACACATCGCGTCTAGGTAGGTCCCACTAATTGCCACTCAACGTACGGATTGAGCACAATTAGATTGATGAAAACCCCGTACATCACCAGAAAAATGATGGCCGCCCCGCTAGTAGCTGTCGGTCTTCTCCACATAATGCACATCTTGGATCATCATTATTGCGCTTGCTATATCAGAACACTCCATGAGAACTGTCCGCAAGGTCATCCATTTTTAGTCACCACTCGCATTGCATCACTTTTATACCACAGTGGCGATCTATTCAATGAACCATCCACCTTACAGTTTTGATCCATTGAACCAGTGACGTTATGTGGATCTTAAGAGGTAAACAGTCACGCCCATTACCCAACTGGCGATTCATTGCCGCCATTGACAATGCGCGACAAAGACTCGAGCTGACCTGCCCCACGTTGGCTTCGGTATCGCCTCGCTCGCCGCAGCCTCCGTACACTCTCTACACACATGAGAAATTCAATTTTCGGTCCGAAAGACGAGCCACAATTGCTTGCCAATTCACACGTTCTCTAACTTCTTGACACCAGCATCCAATGCTTAGGGCTGGATTGACATTCGTCCTCCACCGACATGCGATGACACAACACAAGAAACCAAATAGAGTGCAGAAAGGAAGCCTCTGCACACACCACACGTGTATGCAGCTCCTTGCAGCAGATGGAAACATCACAGTTCATGAAGACGATGGCACTTCTGACAGCACGAAATAGAAACAATTCACGTCACCTCCGACGGATAAACTATTCAAAAACCTCTAACCGCACCGCAGTCAAGGACTCGTGTGCAACACACGGGCGAAATACCTCAATGGCTCTGGCTGCGTCGCCCCACCCCACATGGGTCACAATTGAATTTTAAAATTCCAAACGAAACTCTCTCGTTCGCAGCGAAAATCCAATTCCTGAAGCTCCACCGTATGACGGAACGAATAAATTTCCAGAAAGCAGCTATCTCGCAAAATACCGGATCCACCTCGACGCCGTCCCGTGGATTGTGGAACAGCATCGCCGACATCATAATCATCATCACCTTGCATGCCGTTGACGGTCGCATGAACTCGAACGCTGTCGGAGCCTATGCACGAGCGTCGCGTACTATGTGGTGACGAATTGTGTGCGCAACAGTGAAGCACCCACCAACAACCGCTGCGTTCAGTTGCATGCAATCGGCATGGTTTCTTCAACCGCAGTCGTCGCTCTGACGAACCCCGAAAAATCTCTCGTCAAACGGTGTGAGGGTGTCAAGCCGGGGAAGAAGTCAAAAATGTTTGCAACTTTGCATGAGTTGCTCCGCCACGCGTTTGTCGACGAGAGCAAATGAATGTGTCACTGGGTGCGACAACAGAGATCGATATGCCGTGTCGGAGTGCCTGTCGAATTTGTCGTCGTCATCCGTTCCACTTTTGAATCCTGCTTCCATCAAGTGCACACCAGCCAGCAACCGTCACGGCCCGAGCCACTGAATAAGGCTCAAATTGAATTTGTCTGCTGAATTGGTTTAGTTTTTCTTTTTTTCGTCGCCATGGCGTGCCGTGGTGTGGCCTTCCGGGAATGGGTGTAAAGTTTTGGTCCGATTTTCATTTTGTTCTTCTAAGCGAATATTGAATTTGCAATTTTCGATGTTTCACGCAATGCAGCACCGGATGCATGGATTGTGTTCGGATG
The DNA here is from genome assembly GCA_916610145.1 of Eristalis arbustorum. Classification (NCBI taxonomy): domain Eukaryota; kingdom Metazoa; phylum Arthropoda; class Insecta; order Diptera; family Syrphidae; genus Eristalis; species Eristalis arbustorum. The sequence goes on from OU744316.1 coordinate 113,457,211, forward strand.
CCAGGTGCGCTTCGCCTGTAGATGGGTGCATTTAGCCACAATCTGTAATGGGTGTGGGGAATTTGCAGGCGGAGACCTTTCCACCAGTCGTCTGTTTGCTTCGATGACTTGTGCGACGTGTCCTTTTTTTTTATAATTTGCGCGTGCTCAAGGGGTTATGAATACCCTTAATTGTCCGGGGTCAAGACACAGCACCGGCCGAAGGTATAGAGGGAGAGAGAGAGTGGAGATACCCGTGCACGTTGGTCTTAAACATCTGTGGATTGTAACCTATGGGAAATATTGAGCTGGGAAGAGCATTCCATATTCGTGTGGAGCGGCTAAAAAAAGAGTCTCTAAATTTCACCGTGCGTCTGAAAGCAGGCTTACTGGTAAACTGATGAGCATTCCTGGCGATACGTGTATTGCGGGTGAATTCCAGGAGAGGAGGAATGCAGTTGGCTAGCTCACTTGAGCATCGTTTGTTAAAGTAACGATATAACACGGACAAAGAAGACACGGTGCGTCGATGTTCGAGCGAGTCTAATGAGCCCGCGGTATCGTTCTCTCCTAAAAGTTTTATCGCTCGACTTGGGATTCTATCTAGTAGGTGCCGGATGGTCTTGGGGGCACCAGACCAGATATGAGCGTTATACTCAAGCTTAGGGCTTGAGGGCGAGAAGTATTTCTTGCAGCGATTAAGGAAACCTAAAAATTTCGGAGAATTTTTTGGCGACCTCGAATATGTGATCGTTCCAACTAAGTGTTGTGTTGATGTACCTACCGAGGATGGAAAGTTTTCCGGTTTCAGCGTCATTCATCGAGAGTGGGTGATTATCAGGGGTTCGCTTTAGAGACAGCAGACAGCATTGTGTTTTAAAGCTTGAATTCCACTCGGTTGTTCTTACTTACTTACTTACTTACTTATCAGGCAGACGAACCATGAAGGGTCTGAGTCTGAGCAATTGCTGCCTTCCATCGGTGACGGTCCTGGGCACGCTGCTTCCAGTCATCAAGGCCAAGCTGTCTTGCATCCGCGATGACTTGGTCTTTGTACCGGAGGTTCGGTCTTCCTCTCCTTCTCGAACCAGGAGGCTCGGATTCGAAGACCCTCTTTGCTGGAGCGTTGTTGTCCATGCGCTCGATGTGGCCGAGCCAGTGTAGCCGACGGATTTTTGCCTTTCGGACTACATTCACATCCTTGTACAGCTCGTAGAGTTCGCGGTTGTGTCTTCTCCTCCATTCGCCTTCCTCGCAGACGGGACCATATATCCGACGTAGAATTTTTCTTTCGAAGGCACAAAGAAACAGCGCTTACTTAATGTCAGGAGTTTCGAGCCCAGTTGCTTTGACAGACCAAAGTAGCATCGGTTGCCAAGGGCGATTCTACGTCGGATCTCCACTAAGATGTCATTCGTGGAGTTTACATTTGCCCCGAGGTAGACAAACTCCTTTACTACCTCGAAATTGTAGCTGTCGATTGTGACGTTTTGGCCTAGGTGGTGTGCGGCGGATCGTTTTTTGCTCGACAGCATATATTTGGTTTTGTCCTCGTTGACCTTAAGACCAGCTCGTTTCGCCTGTTCCTCAATTGCCGTGAAAGCTTCCACGATGGCACGTTGGGACCGCGCGACAATGTCGATGTCATCCGCGTATCCCAACAGCTGGACTGACTTGTAGAAGATAGTGCCTTCCGTGTTGACTTTTGCCCGCGGCACTATCTTCTCCAGTACCAGATTGAAGAAATCACACGACAGCGCATCTCCTTGCCGAAATCCGGTGCAGGTTTCGAACGGTTCAGAGGTTTTTGAACCGAACTGCACGGTGCATCGCGTATGTGTTAGAGTGGTGCGACACAACCGGATCAATTTTTTCCGGGATCCCGAATTGGGCCATCGCTTCGAATAGCTCCTTGCGATGAATGCTGTCGTATGCGGCTTTAAAATCAATGAAAATATGGTGAGTATCGATTTGAAACTCGCTGGTCCTCTCCAGGATCTGCCTTAGTGTGAAGATTTGGTCTGTAGTCGATTTGCCGGGCCGGAAGCCGCACTGGTACGTGCCGATTAGTGCGGTGCAAAACGGCTTTAGACGTTCACACCAGGTTATTATGCTGTCCAGATCGGAATGCAATGTGCTTGACATACGCTGCGGTTAAAATATTACGTTCGAAGGGCAGGGTCGTGAATTTTGGAACGAATATGAACAGCTGTGGGTGCTGTCATCAGCGAAGGAGTGGATTGGATTAGAAGTGGCAGACAGGAGATCATTTACAAAAACGAGAAAGAGTGTTGGAGACAGAACAGAGCCTTGGGGGACACCAGCATTTATTTTGTGGATATCAGACTTGAACCCATCCAAAACAACTTGGATTGAACGGTTCGAAAGGTAGTTTCTAATCCATAGAAGCAGAGATTCATCGACGCCATAAGCACGCATTTTCAACAAGAGAGCTTGAGGCCAAACTCTGTCAAATGCTTTGGAAATATCAAGCGTAACTATCTTGCTTTCGTCCATATTGTGCAAAGATTGGTTCCACTTTTCGGTGAGATAAGCTATCAAATCACCAGTGGACCTGTTGCTGCGGAAGTCATACTGTCGGTCATTAAGAAGCTTCCGCGATTCAAGATATTTCAAAAGCTGACGATTGTTCAGCGTTTCTATGACCTTAGAAAGAAGGGACGTAAGTGCTATGGGTCGGTACGAGGTGGGTGACGAAGATTCGCCCTTTTTAGGGACGGGCTGGATAAATGCTGTTTTCCATCTACTCGGAAACAGACCTGAAGAGTAGGATAAATGAAAAAGCTTTTTCTCTTCACCACTGCGAAGAGAAGCGGAGAACACCTCTTCAGAAGTATTGAAGGAATACCATCCGGGCCAGCGGATTTGTGCACGTCGAGATCTTTAAGTACTCTTGCAACTGTACGAGTGCGGAGTGAATTTGTCCCATGGTAAAACCAACGCTCTCGAGCACAGGTGGGGACAAATTACAATCTGGCAGTGTTGAGTTGGCTGCAAAATGCGCCGCAAGCAGATTGGCTTTGTCCAAAGAGCTGACAGCTGGGATGTCATTGCAAATGAGCGTGGGAATTGGGGACGAGGCGGAGTTCTTTGTGTTTTTCACAAATGACCAAACGTTTTTGCTACCCTTGGGACATTGTAGCTCTTTTTGCCTCAACGTTTGTTCATGGGAGAATTTCACACGGCGGATTATTGCATTGCAGTCATTTCTGGCCCGTTTCAACTTATTCCGGTTTTCCTCAGTAGGGTTGGCTTTATATAACCGGAAAGTCAACTCTCTTATTCTGATAGCCCCTTTGCAGCTCGAGTCATACCATGCATTTGGTCTGGGTTTGATACACTTCACTCTATGCGGAATGAAGGATATCATGCCCAGCAGATGAATGCTTGTGATCATATCAGCAGCGGCATCCACGTCACTATCGAGGAAGCACAGTGACCAGTTAAATCGTATAGCCATACTGTTCTTTTCGGAATTTGTTCTCTAATTGTTTGTGGCGAAAACGAGAAATCAGCTGATACGACATAGTGGTCTGACGAGCCTAGAGGCTCATCCTTGCAAGCGGATGACTGTCAACAGCAGAAAGCAGCGCAATCCACTTGAGAAGACTTAAATAAACGCGCCAATTACTCAGCACAACACATCGTGCCGTCGTCCTTGCCAACAAATAAGCCAACACCACGACTTCAGGTAAATAACAACGCATGCATCCCACATCTGATCCATCACAGGTAATCGCCAAGAACAAAGGCCTGCTGCAAAATGAGACCCAATTTCCCGCGCCGAACAAGATCACAGCCTAGGCAGCTAACTCAATTAACCATCTTAAATATTAAATTACCTAAAGTAATTAACAGGCAAAAGTTAATAAGGATAACGTCGTTACGCGCTACGCGAACGCCGGCAGGGCGACGAATGCAAACCCCTTTGACATCGCCACCACCTCCCCCCAGGAGGTCGATGCGAGTACGACTTTCCATTTAACCCGTTCAAGGAGGGCGCCTCCTCTCGCGGAGTGAATTGATGTTTATCTGCAGCACATAACCTTAATGTTCAACTTTTAATGAGTTGATTTTGTGTGCGTTGTCTTGTACTGGTGCTGTTTATTTGAGTCTTCATCCGATCCCCAGCGCCGGCCCGCCGCTCGCTGACTCTGTGGCGTTGCCTCGTCGGCTGCTCGGTTGGCCTTGCAGCGTATTTTTTTTCGCGCGGATTTTCGCTGTAAATGAAACAAGTTTTGCTGAAGTTAAAAACGTTAGGCACATTGCATGCGCTTATTCAGAGAACTGCGGCCGACCCCCTAAACCGTGCGCACACATGCAGCCACGCGTCCTCCCACAGCCCGGTTTAATGATGAGGACTTCTTAATTACATTTTTTCCTCTTAAATGCAAAAACAAACGAAAGGAAAAAAAAACACACACACACGAAATCAAACCAGGAAAGGAAGGGCAGCACGAAGAAAAGGAAGAGACCGGGCGGGGGTGTGGAAAAAATAACTGCGAAAGAAAATTATGCTCGGTCCCTACTTAAGCATTTGTAATTACATCCTTTTTGCCAGTTTCGCCGCAGGAACAATGTTGCGCTCCATCGCTTGGTGATGAGCGCCGACGGGTCTGGGAGTGGAGTATATATATATTTTTTTTACAGAGAAGCATGTGTTTTGCTAGGATGTGTGATGATGGAGTTTTCTTCTGCTCCATGCTGTGCTCATGATGTTTGCCTTCATATGGATGAGGATGAGGAGGATGTGCGGATATGAGGCCAGTTGTTTATGGATTTCGGAGTGCTTGGGGATTTTCACCCGCCAGCGGCAGAGACGGCGGTTTGGTTGCACGAGCTAATTAAGGCATTTTCGGCGTATTACCGAAAACACTTTTTAATTGGTTTCGAATTTTCTTTTGAAATGAGTTCAGCGTAAAGCGTTTGCAATTATCGCAGGTGTGGCGGTGATGGTGGCGCTACTGCTGCGTTATCTTTGAAGTGGTCCGGAAAAAGATGTTCGTAAATAAATAAATATCTAATTCCGGGCGTTGAAGGACGGAATGAAGAGGGATGCGGATGCGATTTGAATGTCTTGTGGTTGTTTACACAACGCGTACAGCTACCGTGTCATGTGCCTTTTCTGTGGAGTATTTTCGATGGTAACGTGTTGGGGCGAAAGTGTGTGCTTTCATAGACAAATCCCTAGTAAGTAGCTGCTTTTATCGCCATTTTGTTAAAAAAGGAGCAAATGCTGGCAAATAAGAATTTCATAAGTCAGTGCCAGTTTGAATTCCCCGCCAGTTACGTACATATTTTGAAATGAAACACGTTTGTTGATGGTGATCTTAGGACACAACTTTACTTGCAGTAAATTAACCATAACCTACGCTACAATATTTCTAAGGACCTACTTAATTCAAACTGGGGGTGGCCCGTAGCGTTGTGGTTATGTGCGTTGACCCCAACCTCGACGTCGTAGGTTCGATTCCTTCTCTGTACGACAAACATCATTTTCACGACTTCACCTATTTTGAGTCACTGACAATGCTAAAAGAGTATTTCTTGTCTAGAAGAAGCTTCTCAAGCAAAGCCATTCAGATTCGGCATAAAACTGTAGGTCCCTTCCACTCGTGAGAGAACAAAAGCACGGACAAAACAAGTCGTTGCTAAGAAGCTAGGCCCTGGCCTTCTATGCGCTGTAGCGCCACCCATATCATAATGACCTATTTCCTTCTAATTATGTATCTACCGAGTCAACTCAATAAGTTCCTTGCCTTCACGGTTGCATAAGCACAACGAAATTCATAACCCTCAACCAGTGCGATCGTCGCTGCATAAGCAAAACGAGCTTCATGACACTCCGGTAGTTCGATCATTGATTTATTAGCACAACGGTGTTCTTCTTCTTCTTCTTCTTGTGGCGCTACAGTCCGGGGTGAACCTGGGCCTCGGTCAACAATCCTCTCCAGGTGGCACGTTCTTTAGCCAGCTGCCTCCAATTTCGTCCTCCAAGTTGGTTGAGGTCCTTCTCCACTTGAGTGCGCCATCGGGTTCGTGGTCGTCCTCTATTGCGTTGTCCCACTGGTTCGGAGTCGAAGACTCTTCGGGCTGGAGCAGTGTTGTCCATGCGCTCAACATGGCCTAGCCATCTTAGGCGTTGAGTCCGTAGACGCCTGACTAGACTCATGTCGCTGTACAGCCCGTACAGTTCGTGGTTGAGTCTCCTTCTCCAAGAACCTTCAACGCAAACAGGACCAAAGATTGAACGCAGAACTTTTCTCTCGAAGCGACCAAGTGCGTCTTCATCCGGTCTTGAGATAGTCCAAGCTTCCGCGCCATACAGCAGGACAGGATGATCAAGGTCTTATATAACGTGAGCTTGGTCTTTCGAGAGAGGGCTCTGCTACTCAATTGCCTCTTGAGAACAAAGAAACAGCGGTTGGCAAGAATTATTCTGCGTTTAATCTCGGTACTGATGTTGTTCGTACTATAAACTTGGGAGCCAAGGTAGATGAAGTGCTTTACTACATCGAAGTTGTAGCTGCCTATGGTGACGTTCTGACCGAGTCGTCGATGTTGTGTGTCCTTTCTTGAAGACAGTATATACTTTGTTTTGCCCGCATTCACCGCAAAACCCATTATGCCGCCTTCGTTTCAATACAAGCAAACGCTCGCTGAGTTCGGCCAATCACGTCAATGTCGTCCGCGTATGCTAGCAATTGCACCGATGTTTGGAATATCGTACCTCTAGTATTGGCGTGTGAGTTTTGCACGACCTTCTCAATCACAATGTTGAAAAAGTCTCATGACAGCGCGTCGCCTTGCCGAAAACCTTTTTTGACATCGAAGGTCTCGGTGAGTTGGTAACCTCATGGAGCAGCGAGAGTTCGCCATCACCGCCCTAAACAACATGAGGAGTTTGACGGGAATGTCAAAACTAGGCATGGCGTTATACAGCTCGGCTCAATGCACGGTGTCGTATGCGGCCTTAAAGTCGACAAAAAGGTGGGGGTGTCGATCTGTATCTCTTGGGTTTTTTTCGAGGATCTGCTGTAATGTGAAGATTTGATCGACGGTGGACTTCCCAGGCTTGATAGCGCACTGATAGGGCATGTTTTCCTCCGACTATATCCTACCAATGAGTTGGTACCAGCTCATCTCCAGATGTATTAGAAATTAGATGAATTTTTTGAACAGTGTCAATATGAGTGTGAATTAATGCGACATTATTTACAAAAAATGTTAAGTGTGTGGCACATTTGGGATAATTACAACAACTATTTGTAAGGCATAAATGTCAGCATTTCAAAGGTGAGTTTATACAGAAAGGACTAGTTTGAATAATTATTGTGTACCACGTTCCTATACCACCCATCGGTGGAACTCTTTAAAAACTTTGGATTCTGTCGACCGTGGAACTGCAGACTCTGCCCGGAGACCATCGATGACGGTTGGCAATTCGATCCACTTTTCCAAGCTGAACGGCATTGCAGCGGTATTACTGGAGGACAAGTACACACTGTTGGCATCCTTATATTGTAATGAAGCCTTGGGTTCTTCTTCTTTGATTGGCGCTAAAGTCCGGGGTAGACCTGGGCCTCAACCAACATGCCTCTCCAGCACGATCTTTCGCCAGCTGCCTCCAGTTGCGAACACCAAGTTGGTTGAGGTTCTTTTCCACTTGTGTGCGCCATGTAGTGCGAGGACGTCCTCTGTTGCGCTGTCCCAATGGCTCGGTGTCGAAGACTCTTCGGGCCGGAGCTGTGTTGTCCATCCGCTCTACATGACCTAGCCCTCTTAAGCGTTGGATCCGAAGACGCTTAACTAGGTGCATGCCGCTGTACAGCCCGTATAGTTCGTGGTTGAACCTTCTCCTCCAAACGCAATCAACGCAAACAGGACCAAAGATCGCACGCAGAACTTTTCTCTCAAAACAACCAAGAGCTTCTTCATCCGCTTTCAATAGTGTCCATGTCTCTGCGCCATAGAGCAGGACTGGGATGATCAGGGTTTTATACAAGCTCAATTTGGTGTTTCGAGAGATGGCTCTGTTACTCAATTGCCTCTTGAGCCCAAAGAAACAGCGATTGGCAAGAGTAATTCTGCGCTTGATCTCGGTACTGGTGTTGTTGTCCCTATTTACTTCGGAGCCTAGGTAGACGAAGTCTTTGACTACCTCAAAGTTTCTGCTGCCCAATATGACGCTCTTTCCTAGACGTCGATGTTGTGCATCCTTCCGTGATGGCAGCATGTACTTTGTTTTGCCCTGGTTTACCGCTAGACCCATTTTAGCCGCTTCCGCTTCAATGCCAGCAAACGCCTCATTGACGGCTCACTGTGTTCGTCCAATCACGTCAATGTCGTCCGCGTAAGCAAGCAGTTGAACGGACTTTTGGAAGATCGTGCCCCGGGTGTTTACGTTTGAGTTTCGCACGATCTTCTCAAGTATGATGTTAAAGAAGTCACATGACAGCGTGTCGCCTTGCCTAAAACCTTTTTTCCCATTGAAGGTCTCGGTGAGTTCGTTACCGACCTTGATGGAGCAGCGAGAGTTCTCCATCGTCATCCTGTACAACCTGACGAGTTTGGCAGGAATGTCAAAACTAGACATGGCGCTGTATAGCTCGTCTCTATACACGCTGTCATATGCGGCCTTGAAATCGACAAATAGGTGGGGGGTGTCGATTTGCATCTCTTGAGTCTTTTCCAGGATCTGCCGTAATGTGAAAATTTGATCGATAGTGGACTTTCCTGGCCTGAAACCGCACTGATAAGGACCTATCAGGTTGTTGACAAAGGGTTTCAGGCGTTCAAACAGAACGGCAGAAAGTATCTTGTAAGCGATGTTAAGGAGGCTGATCCCTCGATAGTTGGCGCAGTCAAAGGGATCTCCTTTCTTGTGAAGCCTTGGGTTGGTCCTTCAATTGCTTTAATTTCAGAAATTATCTATAACTTAATGCGGTTTGTTGCTAAGAGATGGCGTAACTTGTATTGTTCCATTGGAACATGCGTTGGAAAGCTACTGTCGTTGTAAAAAGTTGTCACTAAAAAGTCGTTGCTTCAGATGGGCAATACTTTTAATGATATATTCTACATGTTTTTCTTAAATAAACGTTCAAATGTTGGAAAAAATACAGTACACAGTAGAAATTAAGTTAGAAACCCAATATCATAAACAAGTCGTAAGTTCTTTGTTTTGTTGACTTAAAATTATGTAGCAATGCGACGTTCCTTAACCCATTCCATTTCAGCTCACTTTGCATTTATCAATACCGACTTCCAACGACGGAGAATACAATGGATGCTTTGGCTACAGTGCGACACCGGGTTCAAAAGTGAGTTACACAGCCCTTGAAACGCTTTTACAAGCCAACTCATCATCCATAGGGTACCCTGCACTGTTTTATATCGCTCTACGGTATCACGTTGTTGTCCTCAACCCATCCGAGCTCTGTTGACCACTCTTCCGAATACCTTGCAGGTGGACGGAAGGAATTAATTGACCGGAGATTGCCGAGATTAAATAGATCTTATCCCCGTTTGTGGATAATGCGATTTATTCAGTTTATTCGATGACACGCGACGCAAGGGCGATTTCGCAAGCAATTACCGGTGGGATATAAACGATTTTTGACTTGACCATCAAAGGATGTAAATTTATTAAACTTGCAGGGTGGCAAAGAGTGGCAAGAGAGAACAGGGGAGTCATTCTGGATCGTTTATCGATATGGTCGAGCTCTACCCGCTGAAAGTCGACTATGATCCCTCTATTCCAGCGAAAATGACCTTAACAGTGTCTCTTTCTTCATTTTGAAAGAATTAAAGTCCGATTATGCTCCCTCGCCATAACCCGCACCAATTTGATCAGATTCTCAACTCAAAAGTGACTTCTGTCTGAACCCAATTAATTTTCTTGCTCCTTCACCGGTATTCGCACTTGAATGACTGTGCGTCCACAAGTTTCAATGCAATGTATACGTCGAACTACGATCGGCTGCCCCCTCTCCAATAGCGCTACCTCAACAACATGTACGCCTCAGGGTCACATAAAAAGTTCTCCATTTTCCCGGTGGTACCGACGAACCCAAGTATCCATAACATTTCGCTTTCTCAATCTCTAACGAAGCACATGATTTCTTGATACCACCCTCGAAAATTTCATCGCCTCGCAGCGGCGGAACTCTGCCAAGGACTCCCCAAATCGTCAACTGCAGACGTCCCCGCGTTCAGATTCAAAACCGCATATTAATCACCCACTAATACTAAATCAACCAAGTGAAATATTAGCAGAAAAACGAGAAGCGAGGGAAAATAAAAAGAGCTTCCCATAAAATATATTCCTTCACCTGGGGTCCTTTCGCTGCAAATTCAGTGAGCTGGCCGGATGGCGGTGCGGGAGTGCCTCTGTGAAAGTACGGAAACAAAACTTCACCAAAAGTAATCATAGTTTAGGAAAACTTTGTGCACCATCTTCTGTCATCCTTCATCGTGGTCCTGTTGCAATGGCCCATTCATCTCGAACTGCGTGAGGCACTTTTTTTTCATCCCCCACTCGTAACCGGAGAGATTTCCTCCTCCTTTGCTGGGAGTTTTTTTTTTCATCTCCTTCTTGATTCGACTCCCCCCAGTCTCCGCAAATATCACACTTCGCAATGTTTTGCCTGGTGTCGTGGTAACAGCAGCAATGGCAGCAGTGATGGCAGCGGCAGCAGTAGGAGCGTCCAACGACGTCTTCCTGGTAAGTACTTGGTAGTTATTCATAAGTTTTAATGTCTATTCAAATATTTTCGCAGTTTTTGCCGCTCTTCGCTGCCGACAAATATTCCTCGCAAGTCGCACTGCACCCGAAAAGGACACACCAAATCTAATAGCAGTCCTTCAGAAACTGGCGGCGGATGTGAGGGGAAGGCCACACAACTTTAAAGGCACACACACACACACCCAGCGACTCGGAGAAGTGAATCGAATGTCTGTTCGAGTAAGAACGCCTGGTTTTGATGTTTCAAGGCGGAAGTGAATGGCATAAAGATTAGTGGAAAAGATGAGGAAGAAAAATGAATTATCCTGCCGCAGTCGCCATAAGGACACGCACACCAGCAGCACGAGTCCGGGTGTTTGTGTCTGGTTTTTTGCGAGATGGAAAAACTGATGACCAAAGAAAATGTAGAACCTTGAAGCAATGCAAAACTTCTCCGTCTTCGTGCGGCAGCAACTTGCCAGAGCTCTATCTTGAATATTTTTTTTTTCTTCATCTCCTTGCCTTTGTTGGCCAACCAGTTTCGGCGGCGGCGACGACGGCGGAAAGAGGACATCGGCAGGAATAATCGGAACAAACTTTTGGATTTCCTGAAACTGATGGTGGTGGCGATGTGCGATTGCTACGGCACCAGCAGCGGTGGCGGCTTTTGCTGCTCCTTCTGGCGGTGATGCTTTCCGACAGACTGGACCATTGTTAATCTTCATTCGATTTGAGAATTCACCTGCTGCTGCGTGCACAAAATGACGTCGTCATCGTGCCAGTGTTTGCTGTTCGTGCAGCTGCTCTGACTGCACAGCGGACAAAATGTTCTGACAAGTATTCAATAAATTCTAAGCAGAATTGAATGCGTGTCGATGGATGATTCATTCGCCCACTCTCTCCTCCTCACCCCCCCCCCCCCCCCCCCCCCGAAATCTGAAGCGTGTGGCATTTTTCGGATGGTCTTCAATTTTTCTCCTTGACTCCTTTCGCTTCTCACGCCTGCCCGGCTGGCTGGATGGCAAGCTAACCGAACAGATTCCAAACATAATCTTTAGATAATTTTTCCTCGTGGAATCACCGGGTGAAGCGCCAAGGGGTGGGAGGTGTTGCTGAAAGAATGGACGAAGAAGAGTAAGAAAAAAAAAACTTCTTAAACAAAGTTTGTCCGCCGGTCTGTGTGGCGGTTGTGTCGAAGTTTTGAGCTTGCAGATCTTCTATCCCTTAGTTTGGGGTTTTATTTCACTTTTTTACTGCTTCTTGGCCCGAATCCTTTGTTCTTCTGTTTGATGGTGGTGGTGGTGCTGCTGCTACTGCTGCTGTTGCTTATTTTGCAAAATGGTCCTCGGATTAATTTCTCTTAGTTGACAGAATTGGCTCAGTCAGTGAATGTTTTTTTGCGGTGCTGATGGTGGATGAAAAACCCCATGTTCTTGACAGATTGACATCTCGGACGAAAGATGCGGTCGTAGGGGACTGCTCCCCGTTTAACCTCATTTCAGAGAGGAGTCGAAGTTTTTGCCAAACAAACAACAAGGGTCAACTGTGGCGCCGACCAGTCTATGCATCACCTGAGGGATCGCACTCTTCTGCTCCCATCCTGTCGCTTGTCCCCTCTACGCAGGCGACGTGTACGCGTATCCATGTATTTTAATATTTAATATTTCCTCGTTTCCCTAGAAGAGCTCCCTCATTCATTGAGCGTCGAGTTGCAGTTTCTTTTTTGAAAGTGGACCCTGAACGAGAGTATATCCTTTCCGGTCGCCCGCCTTAGAAGAATGAAGACGTATTTATTACATCATGGGAATCAGAATGAAATTCATTCCCTTTGAGGAAGCAAATACAATGGGGCTAAGGAGCAAGACGCCACTGCGAGGGTCGTTGTAGGAATATCCATCTGCGCTGAGCAGCAGTGCCTGCTGAGTGGTGGCTGTGTCTGTGTGGATGTATATCCTTTAAGCTGAAACTTAAATTGCTTTACAATTCAATTATCGCGGGTGAACGGAGACACAGATGCTCTGCGGAGTGCACTTTGTGTGTGCGCGCTACTTGCTGCACCAGTTACTGGCCATGGGATACCGGCCAAGCCGGCCAGGCCCTCGGGCGACTTAACAAAGTGTAAAAGTGATAAAATAATGTTTAAATAGTTTTCTTATTTGATTATAATTTTCGAAATGCAATGCTAGTGACCGCAAGTCTGCGTCGGGTCTCTGTGCGTTGAAAGTGAATATTCGGTCATTCGGACAGGCGATGGGGTGGTGTAATCTGGTTTTGGCTTTTGTTTGCCATGGTAAAGCGTTTTTGCATGAATATTTCGTGGCGAATGTGGTGGGGACACATTGAAATATGTAGATGGCTGAGAACGCTTGGTCGGGCATGAGATGTGGAGCTGACCCTTTGTTAGCGATTGACTGCGATGCTGCCTTGATTGTAGAACTCAGCCTTTAACATGCTTTAGGAGTATGCCCTTTCTCGCGATAATTGGAGTTCCTAAAAAAATGTCTTAACAACGAATCGCTAATGACCCTAACTGTGTCAGTTAACAGAACGTTATTGATATAAGCTCAATCCACAGAACCGAATAGAACACACACGGCAGCCATTTGATGCAAATGAGGGCATATGTAACGAATTTACGTACAGTGTTGGACAAAGAATAAGCACCCTGGAAGAAACCAATCAATGTCATCAGCAAGCGGTTCCATATGATCTTCCAATATTCGTTTATATTGGTCGTTTAGAATGGTAGAGGGTTATTTCCATGAGTTCTTGTGAACCAACCTCGCTGAACTATGTTCTGGAAATCAGTGGTTTTGCTGCATAACCGATTAAGGAGTCTTCGTTTAGCCTTCTTCGGATTGTTTAACTGTCTAAGTCTTACTTTATTCACTTCCTGTTTTATTACTGCTGAAGTAATACAGCCTTCAGCTACACTTGCCTTTAGAGGAGGGGCCTTCCTTTGGCTTGCTGTCTACGTTTTACATTTTTCAAATATTTTATTGCAATCAACACTAATTTCTTCGAACTAATAGTATTTTTCCTCAATTCGACAGGTTTCGTCGACCTCTGTCTGTAGTTTCTTGTATCAATGTTAGATATGAACAACCTCCATCATTCCCCACTCTACCGCTTTTAATTCTCCAAATGCAGAAAAACCATCTCAACTAAGCCGTTCGGAGTCGGCATAAAATTGTAAATTCCTTCTACTCGTAAAGGCAAAAAATAAGTGTTTCCTCTAGACGACTACATCCCAAGCGTAAGAGGAGACCTTCGTTCACCCTTTACAGCCATAGTCACGCTTTTTCATTAGTTGGCAAAGAAATCTGAGACGCTGATTTGGACAAAACATGTCTTCTGAGTGAATGCAATGCAAATCAATTCAGGCAAATCCATCAGGATTGCGGCCCTTTGGCAGACCCAGGACTCTTAGTTGCGCCTGGACATAAATGGAAGAGTTAGTGCCCCCCTCTTCTCATTCAGCACTCACATTTGGGAACCTCCCATATCAAACTGGCGAACTTAACACCCAGTTAAACCGCTCTATTACAAACAGCAACTGGTTAAAAGTAGCCGATTCGCAAGGTGTCACAATATGTCTCCATTGTCACTAAATGTGACTGCCTGCTGCAGTCAGCCACAGCACCCTGAGCAAATTGTTACTAGCTAGCTACTAGCAGGTTCCCATTGTGACGTCCTCCATGGCCACCAGACTTAATTTAGTTATTCAACGTCAAATGACTCATTGACTACTCTCAAATTTAATTCGTATCATCTTATCAAACCGCGTTCATTTTGTCTCAAACCGATACGTTAACTGTATTTAAAAAAATATTATTTTTTCAAAATATCGTTTATTGACATCCGCACTCGTTATACAATTTTTGAAAACGGAATCAAATAGAACCTGAAGGGATGTCAAGCGATTCATAAAGAAAAAAAAGGTCTTCGAAAGTCCTGAGTGCGAAATGGAATTTGTTCAGCGAATTGAAGTCACCTTCATGAAATGAATCTATGTTGTGACACATCATATGATTAGTCTATCTCGCCAATTTGATTAAAACTCCCTAAATTCTTGCAGAAGTAGAGAAGTAAAATATTGTGTCTGCTTCAGCTATGTTTGTGTACATAAAAAACTCGTAATGCTCGAACCGTATGTCGCACCGACTTCTAAATGGTCACAATCAACATCTAAGTCTTAGAACGATTGTTATGAAAATTTCAAAGAATCGCGACGCGTAATTTCGAAGCCTTTGTGGGTCAGACAGACAAACTTTATGCTTTATAATTAAGATAACCAGATTTCACATCAACAGTTGCGAGAGTAACTAATGTCATCGATTTTTTTTTCGAATGTTCAGTAACACTTTTTATTTCATACTTCTCATCATCCCGAACTTCCGAAAATTACTAAAATAATGTTATCAAAATTGTGGTTCGCTTTTAAATAACTAATTAGAATTTCATCGCACCGTAAAAATGTTCAAGACTGAATAGATGGGATGGGTCCAATCAGTGATGAATTTACTTCATGTGTAGTAGATCTACTTTATTTATTAATATTCATGCATTTGTTACGTAGCAACTTTCTACTTCGATTAGCTTAATTTCATTTAAGATGCATTATAAACGTCCCCACAAGAATCTGCTCCATTCTGTAATACCTCTTCTATAGTCAAGGTGACATAAACCCACTTGTGTGGTAGACCGCATTGACTCTGCCCAGAAATTAAACACATGCAGTACTGTCAAAATTCATCGTTTAAAATGACTTTTCTCTTATGACGACTACGTCCCTTGAAGATTGTTAAAAATGATAGTAGTTCTTGTCCATTTTGCGTTCACTCGCGCGCACGCATAAGGTAGGACGCGAGTTTTTAAAATAAATATTTTGCTTTTTTATATCGACTGTACTTTTTATAAATCGACTTCGTTTTTTTGGGCAATGTGTATCACTTTGGTGGCTCTGCATTGTTATCCCTGGATCTAATCAGGCGGAAATTGTTGCAAAATGAGCCAGCCAGTATAGAAATATTTCTATTGGTAGGGAACGCTAGACAATCAACACGGCTGTGCTGAGGTAAAAATTGGAGCCGGACAGCCATAGGATAATATGAATATTAACCGAGATCCTCATTCCTGCACCAAGACTCTCCCTCTCGGGCAAGGTACATTTTTGGTTCGGCGGCTATGCCAACACTCACAATTGCCATTATTGGACCGAAAACAATCGACAAGCGTTCGATCATGTGATCAAGCAACAAAGCATCCGCAAAGACTGACTGACACTGTAATAGACAGTGTATGGGATTACGGCATCATTAGGCGTACTGACGTTAGACATAAGGGAGAAGGCAGCGATCTCTGGGACTGAAGAAGGTTCAACCAGGAACAGAACGTGCTGTATAGTGGCATGAGTCTAGCCTGGCGTTATGTCTAGCCAACGCCTAAGATGGCTGGTCCGTGTAGAGCGTATGGACAATTAAGCGTTGGCCCGATAAATGTTCGACTCTGGCTGGCCAGGCATGTTAGTTGAGGCCGCGTAACCACCAATTGGGTCTGGTTCAAAGCAATGTTAATCGGCTGGCTAGAGCTCCATAACGTCCATATATCCGAGCTCTGGTTCCTACGGACGACACAACGTGCGAAGCTGTGAGGGATAAATTTGACGTCTGGGCCATATCGCGGTGAGCGCTCGTCATCGCCGCGATCATATAAACCGACACCACCTAATTATTTTCTCTGGACATGTATTAATCCTTAATCTGTGCTAACAAGGCAATCACTTGGACAAGCTGGAAGCCAACATTTGAAAGGCTATTACCGGGTTAATGCCCGACCGTGTTGGATTGATGCATCAAAAATTGGACCGAACATCATTGCACTGCCAGCGAAGCCAATGCGGCGAAATTCATCAGTCCACTCGTAATCGGATGAATGTAGCTTCAAAATGAAGTCAGAACTAATTTAAGACTTGGTCACCCCCCTAAGATTTCTTCTTGAGCAGCTATTCCTACATTCCGACTTCCTACGTTTGCAGATCCATGAAACACCTTTCGACCACGTTCCTCCTCAAGAGCACAACCTTCAGTTTCAGTTTAAAAAGAGCGACGTAAACCATACTCCTTTGCCACATCAATTCTGACACCTTTACGCGTCGTCGCAGACATTAAACGAACCAAGCCCATTAGGCGACCGTCAGTCAACAAGAAAGCTTTTAAAATACGAGTACTTCCACCCGCCTTCCACGTACTTAATTAAACTGTCCCACTCTCCGGAGACCCGCATGCCCGGGCTGTTTATTTTGATCTCAACGTCTCCTATGATGACATTCTCCTAACACATGTCTCGACTTAACTACAATGTTAAAATGCTGACGTGTTTCGCATCCTCAATCAGCCAGAACTCCTGGCGGGCCACCCGCTCCTAATGACTGCCGGTAAAATTAATCGATATCAAGAGCTTACTTCGGTGTTTTTGTGTTTTTTTTTTCTCCTGCCGTCGGCCCACACCAGGGCCGGGTGGCCGTCTCGTAAGTGCACAGACGATCTCTGGTGTCTGAGACAAATGAACGAATTCCCATCACGTCCGATAATTCAAATTAACACTCAGTGTACGTGACATGGTTAAGTGCTGAGGATTTTAAAATCGAGATACTTTTCGCAGGCAGCCACCCCCTCCACGGGGACGTCCCCAGCCATCCCTTACCTCTAATATGAATTCATTAGGTTGTCGTGCTCCTTGGGTCCCGTGTCTTAATTGGCTATTCTTGCGCATTCACTCACCGCCACCCCCGTCCACGGCACGGCGGCATTTTTCTGCGTACAGGTCTACTCGCACTGATTCGAGGTCGAAGAACCAGCCAACAACCAACAATATTTAAATTGCCTCGAAAGTTTCAAGCGAGATTCCCGCTCGTCGCCTTGCCGGCAAACTTCGCAGGCTTCGATTTCGAATATTCGAGCTGGAAATTGAATTAGAATACGCAATAAGGATAAAGTGTACGGCGATCCCTCCCGCGGGCGCGAAGATGTGAGGTTCGCCCTTGCGGATGGTCTCTGGTTTGATTTAAAACTCGGTTCGTACGGTCAATTACGTTGACTTAATTCCGTTGAATTATCCGGATTCTTTGAGTGCTCTTAAAAAAGGATTACCTCATCGTGCAGCCGCCACAACCCCTTGATGGTCGGCCGCTTTCGTCTCTTGTTGGCTAACAGAGAAGCACACTCCATCCGATGGATCCCAGGACAGCCCAGCGCAGCCCTTCACCATACTGCTGTAATGTAATGAATGTTTTCTGCTCAGAAACACTTAAGAAACATTCTGCAGTAGACAAATTGGATTTTGGCCCAGATGGGGTGCTCTTCGGGGGTGTAAACTTTAATTAAGGACTGGAGACTTCAATTCTGGCCAAAGGACCGAATGGAAATTTAATAAACGAGCTTTCGGTGCATGCGATGAAATGAAATTTTGGGGTTTTGAAGGTTAGCTGCTGGAAATGCTGGAATTTAATTTCCCCCGACGCTAATGAATCCATTTGTGATGTCTTGTGATATTTGCATTTGGCGACGATAGTCTTGGGAGTGTGTGCGAGCGTTCACACTAATTAGCAGACCGACCGCAGTTAGTTGTCACGTTCGCCGTCGAGGCCGAGAGGCGAGAAGAGATGGTTATTTTCTCAACTCTGGATCTTCAAGCACGTTGCACTTCTGGTCTCAGAGGGACTTGCTGGCCATGGAAGCGCAAGGAGAGACCACAAATTAAGAAAATCGCTTCATGCTGGGTCGTCGTTATTGTTGCCAATTGGATTTCATTAGACTATAATGTGATTGAAAAGTGAAACAAAGGGGAGTCCACACAAGGATTGCAAGGGACCTCTTGCTTGAAGGTGTTGTCTGTCTCAAAGGATAATCCTGTAAAATGGATTACAATTATCACAATCTAATCAGAATCGGTTCGTTGTGCTGGGAAAGAAATAAGGAATGACTGAAATTTTGTTTGCATCTGTTCACCTCCTAAAGTCCCTGGACAGTTCTGCATATTCACAATTAAGACAAGACAGAGTTTCAATTGACATCTAACATGGCAAATCCAATTAGATATTTTCGAACGAAGGTACTTTCAGGATGGGACTGATGTGATAAAGAAGAAGATATGATCGCTATTAAGGTGTCTTCGATTTTAGGAAGTAAGTAGGAACCGAGAAAGGTTCAACTGAAAAGCCACCGCACCTCGCAATTCCGCCTATATCATTCTTCAGAACTCAAGCTGCTGAGTGCATCGTATGATTGTCTACACCCTGCTTTCTGTTGGTCACCCAATTTCTCCTCGTTCACAGCATCCAGACGTTCAGTGCAATATGTGGTCATTGAACCCCTTAGTCAATCACTAAGTAGAGCTCCTTGGTTGGTTCGTTGTACATTTTCCTGTAAGGCCTGTGAGTTGGGTCGATTTCGGCCCCCTTCCTGGCAAGTTCGTCTACTGCTTCGTTGCTGTTTATGTCTCGATTACCCGGGACCCCGCAAAGAGTAATCGAGTGTTGCGTGATGGGAACCTTTAGCTCTTCGCGACAGCATGTGCATGACCAATTTGGACTTGATCTCCTAAAAATTGCTTTAATGGCCGTTTGACTGTCAATAAGCTAAGAAAATACGCTTTTTTGACCCCCAGGACCTCTGATTGAAAAACACTGCCGAAAACAGGAATCCCTATAGAGCAGTTCCTATACTCATCTTCGATCCGTCTATGTATACTTGAATGGATGAGTTTTTGATGGGTTCATTGGTATTCCACACCTCCCTTGTTGGGAAATGTCACCGAAAGGGCTTATCGAAGTTGAAATAAGGGAGGGTTCTGTCGCTTAACGTATATACGATACGTAGTTCGTCTAGTATACATGCTTGTACAGTGCCAGCATTTAGCTTGAACAATAAAAATGGCCGGTCTTTGCAGCTGTCATCTGTAGGTTGAGGTCTTTTGGTAGAAGCTTCGAAGCCGTTGGAGTGGCGAATATCGCTCCTGTGACTTCTAGACATGCAAGTCTCTGTATTCACGTTAGTAGCTTAAGGTTGGCGGTCTTTACAGAGGTCTTCGACCAAAATACGCAGACATATATGTCAAGATCGGCCTGTCTGTTGCTGTGTACATGCACAGGATAGTCTTAGGGTTGCCACAAATTCTGTTGCCGACATGTAGGACACAGGCTTACTTGACTACTTCTCGCATTTATTTCTTCTTAGTCTGGAGACTGAGGCACTTCAACACACTCATATTGCTTGGGGAAAAATACATCTTAGCTGCTTTGGGTGTGTGCTTTAAATATCCATCTTGTTGCTTGCCAAAGACATTTTCCAAACGGAATAACCTAGGTTTTCCCTTA
Source organism: Eristalis arbustorum (assembly GCA_916610145.1). Lineage (NCBI taxonomy): Eukaryota > Metazoa > Arthropoda > Insecta > Diptera > Syrphidae > Eristalis > Eristalis arbustorum. The sequence continues at coordinate 113,477,310 of OU744316.1, forward strand.
TATTATTGATATAAGCTGGACTCGTCACTTCCGAGGCAATTTTGACAAAAAATTTCTTGTGAAGACAAGGCGGTTTTCAATGTTTGATCTACGAAGAATACATGCTTCTTCTTTGCACTGTGCTTGCAGTAGTATTTTCTCCTCTTCGGGTGGTCTCAGGGTATCTGTATCTAGTTTCACATGGAGCACTGGTTGACCACATTTTTTTTATTGATGTCGATTTTTATTTTCTATATTTCTTACTTTAGCTTTTTGAACTTATAATTGATCTTCGTGTTTGGGAGTTATAATAAATCCTCCTCACTTCAGTTGTCCACTTCAACGGTCATCAAACGGACCGTCATTTGCTGAAAATTAAAAAAATACGGGCCGAGGATATAACATTGAGGTATAACCTTGCAGTGGCTTGATGCAAGGGGATGGGTATGCAGGATTTTGTTTCTCATTTTTTGCTTGGAGACTTACTTACGTATTGTTACCAAATCCCGTGTTATGTAATGACTACAAAAGCTCGTATTTTTCAATTTCTATTCTTTAGGTCCGATCTCTTATCCGCCTTGGATTACTACAACACGGTCGACTATATCATTGTAAAATTCTTCTTTTTGCTTGATGACTCTCTGTGTATATGCATCGTACATAAAGCATCAACTCTGACACTGACTGACACCTGACACTAGTCAGCAATCGTTGATCGACAAAAAGTTTACTTACTTTAAGACATCGCAGGTATGTGTATATCAATCGGAATGGATTTTTGAATATTGATGTACAACATAGTCGACTCCGCGAGAAAATTGTCAAGAAAGCAGCCGTAAATTTTTCTACAGCCTGCTTACACAACGAATCATCGGCGCTTTCATATTTATTGGAGTTCAATGAAATAAGCAGTACCCAGCCGCATTTTCCTCTGCAAGCCGCTCTTCAAGACACATTATAAGTGAGTCGGCGAATGAAAAAAGCTTTTCGGAAATAGTTTTTGGGGGAAGACGAGAGTAGATTTGACTTATTGATTTGTTTTTTTCTACCAATTTTTGGGCAGCTAAATTTAATTATATTGGCTTCCCTAGAGTTCTGAAGCGATTCGCAAAAACCGATTTGACAGCGATTTCATCACAACGAGTATATTTTCTCTGAAAATCCGAAGACTCATATATTTTGTTGTCCTCCACTTTTAACAGAACAAGAGAATACTTGGTATGCGTTTCCTTATCTCGGAAAAAAACGCTAATGATCTCATTTACGCTTCGTTTATTCATTACGACATCTTCCTCTTCTTTGGCTGGCGATAGAGTCCGGTTTGAATCTGGGCCTCAGCCAACATGCCTCTACATCTATCCCGGTCTTGTGCTAGTTGCTTTCGGCCACGAACGTTCAACTAATTCAAGTCGTGGTCTTCCTTTACGCGTTCTCCCTTTGGAATTGGAGTCGAAGACTTTCCGGGCCGGAGGCAGTCCATTCGCTCTACATGACCTAGCCATCTGAGACATGAGATTCGAACGTCGTTTCACCACATCGATGTCACTGCACAGTCCATACAGTTCGTCGTTAAGTCTACTCCTCCAAACACCATCAATACATACGGGACCGAAGATAATTCGAAGGACCAAGTCATTAACGACTAGATTAAGTGTATGTGAACTGTAGTGAAATTCGCCTACGGATGTCTTGTATTCGCTTCCTTACTCCGCTCAATTTTCCAGGAATTGTTTAGCAATCATAGGGTTAACCAACTATTTTCTTTAAGTCCAGCATATGCTACTTGTTCCACCAATGGCAAGTCCTTATTTTTTTTAAATGCCTTTTTAAGTGCCGTTGGTTATAGGGGTCCACGGTTCGAATCTCAATGAATGTTAAGTTAATGTACTTTTATATCGTTTATGTACGCGAAAGTAAAAAGAACATATTAATTCAAAAGAAATGTTAAAAAGCACCCTGTGCAGAACTGAAGCTTTTGATCATTCAGTCAGCGACCTCTGTTGACAAAAATAATAATATTTGGACCATCTGATCAGGTTATCGACCGAATTCTCGCTTTCCTATAAATACAAGCAGAATGCACTTTTAGCTCTCTTCTCTTCGTTGCGAAATAAAGATAACACCGCCTGTCAATCAAGTGTTTCATTTTTGCATTTTCATTTGCGCCCACCCTACCCGCTCTCTACATTTACAAATTTGGTCCGGTCACCATTTGTCGCTGGGATTCAATGAACGGCACTGGGTATCACAACGGACAAGCAATGGTCTGAGTGTACTGGCAGCCCAACAATCTAACCTAACAAACCATCGGTGCGTCCACACAGTCAAATTCATTCGAGAATTCAAGTTATGCGGCTAGGGTCTCTCTGTTTGCAGGATTGAAGTGTGGCAAACTGACCTAGTCACCTAGTTTCACGTTCGCTTCTCCCGCTAGCGTGTGATAGTGCATAAATGCAGCAGCTCAACTCTATTCACACCTCCACCTGCAGGAAATTGATACAACTCATGCCGTAACGTTATTCCTTTGCTTACAACACCGCGCCGTTGCAATATTGCAAGTGCAATCTTCTCCTCAAACAAAAGGAAGCAAAGTACTTGCAATTTAAAACTGATATCCTTGTATTATCCCAAGAAGTCAGCGAGGGAGGCAAATTGTATCGGGGTCGGGATAACCTCCTAAAACCCAAACACCGAACTCAAGTGATTCCTCCTCCCAAAGGGCTCCAAAAACAATCATCTTTTTCCTCTTAATTTGAAAAGATTGCTACGTAAAGGCAAAAACAAAAGAGGGAGCAAAAACGGAAGACAAAAACCTTCAGCGATAAAAAAACACAAAGCACTGCAAAACAAATACGCTTTCTTGTTATTCTCGATTCCTTTTTACGCTCGTTTTCCTTGTTATATTGACTCCTTTCATTTTTTATAGAACCTTGTTGTCTTCCTCTAAGTGACTCCTTCCGGCTGCTGTGATACTGGTATCGTCGCCGGCAGGAGTCAGCTTCTTCGCATGCTTCACGTCATCATGCTTCGTCTTTCGGTTTGATTATTATTTTTCATTGACTTTGGGGGTAAATCATTCAAGAAATCGATACCCAACAGACACTGACTGACTGACTGGCACTCGCCGCTGTGGTACGGGTTAATAGCTTCCTTAAGTGAGTGACGCTGCTGCTTGTGGAGATGATTCTTTTGTATTTCTTCAGCAAACTTGAAGGACATCCCCGGCCGATGTGGGGGTTCAATAAACTACAGGCTCGAGCAACCCGAAATTGCACCCCAGTCCCATGTCTCCGCAGATACATTGTGCCACCAAGGCACATGCCGATCCATTGTTTTAGCGACAAAGTCGTGCTCTTAAAAAATATTTTCACACTTTCAGGATGTGCGGATGGGCGGGCGTGGGCTGCTGAGTGCGATGCTAGGGAAACAGCAAAAAAACATTAACCGATTGAAAGGTCCTTAAGTGAGACACCATTGTTGTTGGGAGCTATGCGGAGCGGAATTCAATGAGAAACGGGGAGCATCGAGCTAAGAATTGCCTGGCATACATTGTTGCAGCACCCACTCGCTTCCACACGTCGTTTTCCATCAACGGAATGCTTCTAAATGGATTTCCTTTAAGCCAAGCGAATTCCATCAGCAACTCCGCCACTTCTCCGGCGAGGGTAGTAGTTGTGCAAAGGAATTGCGAGCACACGCCCCACACGGCGATTTCTATTGAAGAATGCCATGACTGGCTAACGTTTCACTTGCTCAGTAGCACGCAATGAACGTCTCATCCTTGTCCTGGAAAGGACGCTACAAGAATGTGGAGTATACGTTACCCATTTAGCAGTTGTCAACAAGAAGCCTCCTCCGTGTGGGTGTGTGTAGTTTTGGCCGAGGACTCGCAATGAAGTGCCACTAGTGCCGAGCGAAATGGTGGAGGTAATCGAACGGAGTCTGTGGCATGGGAGACGTACTCTGTTTCTTTGTTCAGATAGTCAGTCCTCGCTTCTGCTCATCCCCATCGGTGGCTTAGCACGAGCACGACGAATGGAAGAGATTTGAAGATATGCCACGCGAAATAGCTGATGTAATGCCCGGAATCATCGTCGTTGCCGCGCCGCCGGTGGGACGGCTCGAATGTGTGCACATCCCGGGACGTGCCGAAAATTATTGAATTTTCCTCATTCGATAAGTGAAGATATTTTCCTCATAACAATAAGATAAAGATATTTTACATAATTCCTCGAGTGCGTGCGGGGGCGAGGGCATGGGCAGAAAAGTGACAGTAGTGGGATGCGCGGATTCGCCGCCGTGGAATTCAAATGAACTATGGAGTGCCTTGAACTGTACTGAGCCGCTTAAAGGGATAACAGACGAGATTTTTATAGAGTCTGCTCACATCGCCCGCCGACTCGGGGGGAGGACTTATCGTAGGGCTGCGGCTCAGACAGGATAATTGGAATCAACGCGGGGCACACTAGTGAGTGAGTGACAGACATGAACTTGAATGTGTCTGAAGTCTTGCGGCAAGTATCTTACAGTTTATGGATTCATTCCTCTGAACGGGACCAGTGGCTAGGAATATGGAGAGATTAGGGGTGTAATGCGTAGCCGTATCGGAAATAATGATGCATTTGATTTTATCTGGATTCAGGAGTCAGGATCTGGATTGGAGTGAAGGGGACGACCCGTGGCGGGTGTTTGCCTCCAACACGATGAATCGAACCTGATTTGTGGGATAAAAGAGTCGTATCAATTTTCGGCTCAGATTTAGAGGTCAGTACGATGGCGAAGGGGTGTCTGATAGAAACTCTATTCATAAACCTAATAAGGATGGTCATGAGCTATAGGAGTGATTGGGGAGAATGGAACTTATACTTATCACGTCGAAGAGACTAATTGAGAGGTGAGTAGATCAATAAATCAGTGGAAATGAGCGCTTGTCTAGTGGTGACCGTTGAGGAACTCAGAACCAGGCAGTTGATTTGTCAGATTCACACGTGAAATATCATCTTGATAATGCGCCATAATCCCGTGGTACGATGGCGAGTGTGAGCAGAAAAATCGTGCAACCGAAGAGGTATACCAAACAGCGCTGCAACAGAAAACAAGAGCAGCGTAAGAAGAGTACCGAGCTAGAAGACGGGAGAAGAAAAAGCTTTTTCGCCTCAAGAAAAGGTCTCTCGCAACCTCCCAGCTCAAGGATATCGAAGAATCTAATGACAAACAAAAAATACGTTCCTTCTACAAAAAAGCCAAAAGCCTGGCTTTAGGAAAGACGTTCTTTGAAATTGCGAGAGTAATCTAGTTAAAGACCCGCAGGGACTAGTTGATGTGTTTAAGCAGCACTTCTAACAGCTTCTTAGCGGCCTGGCCAGGAGAGTGATAGGAAACCAGGCGATCGCCACTCCCGTCGATGAAGTAGTGCTCCCACCTAGCTTTGAAGAAGTCGGTACAGCCATTAAAAGGCTGAAGAACAACCATGCCACAATCTCAGATGGCTTACCATCGGAGCTTTTCAAATTTGGGGGCAATGTCATGGTAGGGAGCATGCACCAGATCATTTGCCGAATTTGGGAAGACGAAAGCATGCCCGACGACTGGAATATCAGCTTCATATGCCGCATCCACAAAAAGGCGATCCCACCTCCTGCAAAAACTATAGAGGTATATCGCGGCTCAACGTCGCATACAAGATCCTACCCAACGTCTAAGGCCGTTTTGCACTAATCGACGCGTACCTGTGCGGCTTCCGGCCCGGCAAATCGACTATAGACCAATTCTTCACACTAACGTAGATCCTAGAGAAGACCAACGAGTTTCAATACGATACTCACCATCTCTCTCGATTTTAAAGCCGCATACGACAGCATTCATCGCAAGGACCTATTCGAAGCGATGGCCGAATTCGGGATCAAGGGAATATTGATTCGGTTGTGTCGCACCACGCTAACACATGCGCGATATAACGTGCAGTTCGGTTCAAAAACGACAAATAACATCGTAGTGGAGATCCGACGTATAATCGCAATTGCCAACTTATGCTACTTCGGCTTGTCAAACAACTTGACGAAAGAACCAAAATCAGGCTTTGCGAAACTCTTATTCTGCCAGCCCTGCTTGTGGAGCTTATGGAAAGCTGGACACTAAGTTAATCTTCAGAGCTGATTCTTGGTGCGAGGAAGTCGAATAAAGGCGAAGACACAACCGCGAACTATACGAGCTGTACAAGGATGTGAATGTAGTCCGTAGGGCAAAAATCTGCCGAGTACACTGGCGCTCTCTCTCACTCTCTGCCACTAATCACACCAATGATCATACTTTAGCTATCTGCTGATTTTACACCAACAAGCTCAGACTGATCAAGACGCTGCTTCTCCTGATCATTGCACTGATCTACTGCGATCTTGACTAACTATCGCAACATAGGCTGCAGGTCACATTTAATGACTTACAACGATATATTTACGTGCTCCACATATAACCTATTCATCAGCTTATATTTACATCTCTGTCAGCAGATCCTCTCTCCCGGCTTTAGTAAAGCAATTAATTATTGCAAAATTGGTCAAAAAAGAAGTATTACAATTTGTTAAAAGATCGCAATACATTTGTTTCCTTTCTTTTCAATCCCATCCATGGTTATGACAAAATAAGAAAAGTGCGAAAATGTTTATTGTTTCCTTTTCGTTTGGTGACTCAGGCAGTCGTTCGTATAAGTTCGATTGAGACGTAGAAAAAAATTAATGGCTGCACCAAAGCAAAACATGTGTATATATGGTATATGGAAGTTACAACACAATGGTGGATGGTTGATATCCACGACTACGCAACTTGAAATGGTTTCATACCGGATTAATGCAACCATCCTTATTTTGAGAATTGTATTCACGTTTCAAAAGTGCTCGTAATTTCTGAACCGTATGTCGTAACGACTTAACCGTCACATTCAAAATTTATATTTAAGAATGATTTTTGTTGAAAATTTCAGAGATCTGCGACGTGTAGTTTCGGAGCCTTTGTCGGTCAGACACACAAACTTTTAGCTATATATATAGTTAAGATTAAGATTATGAAAGGCTATTGTTTTGTAATAAATAAAGAGGGAAATGACGACCATCAATTCCTTATTTTGTCTAGAAATTTATTCACAAAAAATGACAACGAGGATGTATCAGTGGGTATGTCTACAGCGGTCCAATTCCGATACCAAATGAAGTCGCCAACAGCCATCAGCTCTGGGTACCGGTATCCTCTCTCCACTGGGTATATGGGACACCACTGCAGCAGTCTGGTACATACGATCGGTGGTCCACCAAATAGGGTGATACCTGATCGGATAGTTGAGGGCAATGCACCCAAACCTGTAGCACAAGATAATATTTATTTTGATAGTCATGTCACGACAATGTATACAACTGTAGACCAAATCAAAATAGCTATACATGTACGCCGAAAAAAAAATGAGTGAACCTAATTAGTACTGCGTATCATTTTTATGCCACATTGGTGTCTTATATACAAAAGAAGCATAAAACACCTCCAAAATCACCCGATCTCAACCCAATCGAACAACTGTTGCGATTTGTACTTTGCTCAGTGATATAGAGGACCATAGCTCTCCGACCCCGCGAAGCGTATGGAAATCGCTTACAATGACTTTTGCAGAAGCAGTAGGGACGTGGAGGAAGCGCAAGAATTTTCCCACTACCTCGCCACTTCCTTGGAATCAAGGATACAGCAATAACAAGGAGGTTCTTTTTGGAGCGCCGCAGGTTTTAGAATTCCCAAGCAGAATTTTCCTTTCGAAGGTACCATGAGCAACTTTGCATTCAAAAACCGCGTCCCATTTCTGGTCACCCAGAGGTTCAACTTAAGAGAGAAAAAAAAATCTACACCATGCCACCCTCATTCTTACCAATATATCATCCATCTTTTATGCACACGAGTCCACCACCCAAAGCGAACCAATTATGCAGATAATTGCTTAAATCAGAAATTCATAACCCACCGCGGGCCAATTTTCTGTCACTGAAGCCGCTTAATCCTGTGCCGGCGTAATTACTGGTCCCCATTCTCAAACTGTTCAAATCGCGTCCCAAATTGTATGCTCAACTGCAACTAACCCACACCCCAGGAGTGTGCGCCCAGCCAGCAAGTTTGTTGCTGTTGCCGTAGAAACGTTAAAAACTAATTAATTGCCAAGTAACACAGCCTCACTCGCTGCACCTTTGACCACGGGAACAGCACAAAACATCATTAACGCATTATGCCGCCATGTAACCCCGAACACCACGACATTTAACTACGTATTACCTGATCTAGTAATTACGAAACAACTCAACTACGATTTACAGCGTGGCCGAGTCGTACGCACCAATTAAAATCCACTCATGCCAGGACCACCCTGTGCCAGGGCCACCGGAGCTCGGCACCGGGGACAGGGCTGCATTATAGCCACATTACGTCGGCCACTGGGCAGAAAATTCATAATCTAATGTAATTGCGATTTTATTTGAGACGAGTCCTTCCACTCCTCTCCTCTCGCCTTTGCTGTGGCCACTGGTGTCCTGTCATGCCGCCCCCAGACGCAGGTCGTTGATTTTCGGGAGCGCAGCGCAAATAGAATAATCACGCGCTTGCCAGCACAAAGCCCTCACGTTCAAGGTGTGCGCCCGGGAGAGGATTCGCATAAGGAAAAAAACTTAAACAGGACATGTCCACGCCGGCACTGGGCAGGACCGCAAGTGTGAAGCGTGAATGTGTTTGCATGCTAATGGCGACGTAGGTGTACTGCAACAAAATTCCGCTCCCCATTGTCCACACTTCCTTCCGTTCCGGTATGAATGTCCTGCGAAGCAGCCATTGACGGTGTTCATGGCGGCGAGTGGTAATGCTGGGTTGTGTGAGCTCGGTGCCGGTGCCATTGTCTATTCAGGCATTGCGTCGCTGTGAAAGAGATCACCGGTCCCAACTACATTAACACGGTCACACTAAAATCCACTAATGCGCGGACTGTGGGTCATGGTGACTGTGCGGGACGTGGACGCGTTTGGATCCAGTGTCTGTGTACCTCCATGCAGACGGTCGGGCACTGGGTGCCGACTAGTGCGGGTGAGTTTTTTGACGCTGCTCGGCAAAGGATAGGTCAGACACAGCGGCGGCCCCTGGAAGGTGGTGAGCTTGTGACAGTTCATACTGGGTTTTAAGTGCTGCTGAAGGATCAAAACCATTGGAAAGTTTGCGGTGTGCTCGTGCTGTGCGTTTTTCAACCGTGTGCGGTGTAGAATGGACACAGGATACAACCCTCATTACATTCACCGTTAAACTGTCACAGAAGTGTTGGTCGGGTCGGGAGAGCTGGGTGGAGCAAAGCTGTCGGGTTTAAAATTCAATGAGATGGTTATGCAGATGATGGGATTCCACGACTTGTGCACATGCAAGCAATTTGCTCATTGAGTCAGATGTAAAGTTGCTAAGAGAAGTGAATAAAACAAAAGAAGTTGACTGGACTGATGATTTCGACTTATGGCTTGCAACAGTGTAAGATCTGGGTAACATTCCAGAGGCTGGTGGCTGCGTGGAAAATGAAGGCCTTAAGCAGAAGAATGTACGAAACTTTGGTAAACTTTGGTCTTAGTAGGTCAGAGTTGTGATCAGAGCAATTAACGGGTGGAACTTCTGCTGATGCGTTGCATGCTTTCCAGGTAAAGGCTCTTCGCTAGGCTTTACACTAAGTCGTGGTGCAAGGACTTAGAAAAGATCAAGTAAAAAGCGTAAGTAGTAAGAAAAGCCACTGCATGGGTAACAAAGCCATTGGATATAAAGGATGGCCTTCAACTTCATATGACACACGCGCGCTCTTGGTAGGCGTCATCAGACACGCGTGTCGTGTGGTGGCGTACACTAAACGTCGGCACTCACCTCATTAAACTAAAAAAGGTGCTCAAACAAGCCTGCATCTGAGTCCTCAAAGCCACTCCTACCGACGCACTTCAAATTCTCCTGAAACTTGCTCTATTGAATGTCTGCGGCAAAGTAAATAGGCTGATTCAGAATATATATGGTTGGCGCTACAGCCCGTAGAGGGCCAGAGTCTACCTTCTTAGCAACCACTCGTGTTGTGCGTGCTATTGTTCTCTCACGACTGGAATTGACCTATAGTTTTACGCCGACTCCGAACGGCCAAGTTTGAGAAGCCTGTTCTAGACAGGAAATACTCTTTGTGCATTGTCAGTGACTCGAAAGAGGTGGGGCCGTGAACATTATTTTTGTCGCACAGGGCAGGAATCGAACCTACGACGTCCCGGTTGTGGTCAACGCACATACCCACAATGCCAGGGGCCACCACGCTGATTCTGAATGCTACGATCGCACCTATGGACATGCCAAAATGCTAGACGAACAAAGCCTCACCAAAATCCAATTAGACTACACTTCACAACGACACTTTCCGGAAAGCAGCTTCGAAACACTGATTACACAAAAGAGACATAATGGTATGACGGCACCTTACCTTTCAGAAAAGGCATACACTTCCACACAAATAGATCCAAGACGGAAAATGGCGTAGGAAGCGAAGTTTTCTTGAAGTGCCTAAAACTAAACAAATCTGTCCCTCTCTCCGGTCACTCCAGCGTCTTCCAAGTTGAACAAATGGAGATTAGCTAGACCTTTGTCCAGGCTAAGGTTGACTGACATCAATTAGACCCTGGCATCGTTCTCTTCAAAGTGAAAAATAGTAATCGACAGCCGGTCTTAACAAGATATTCGACAGTTCTGAATTTGCCTTTGCTGGATGCCAAGAAACACTCCAGGAAACTGTAGAGCTGACGCTAAATACGCCACCAGTCTGCCGATTGATGCAATCTCTTGTAACATAGGTACCCCTTTTAACTATCTTTAACTTACAGCTCAATAACTCCTCCACAAAGAAAATAAATGCCAGATGGTTGACAGGCAACACCTGTAAAATAACGAATCAAAAACATCAAGTATTCTGATCTGATCAAATATTAACACAGAGGGAATAATCAGAGGACACTACCTAATAGGCACTCACGCAAGAAGATTGGGCATCTTGTCGAACAACTTCTGTAGAAGCTGTCGAGAAGAGGATAAGATGGAACGCATTTATCACCTATTCTGCGACTGTCCTACACTCGCTTTAACTAAGAAAGTCTATATACGCTTCTACTTTTATGACAGCCTAAGTGACGTCAGCAATACACCACAATTTATGACAGCCTAAGTGCAACAATACCATTACCTACCTACGTCCCTAATTCAGGTCAATGACTCTTGGGACTGCATTCCCTAATGAGAAACTAAAAAAAAATCCTTCTCCATTTCCTGTGCTACTCCTGTTCTTTCTAATTTACGACCTTCATCCTATTGGGCACAGTTGGCCGATGTTTGGTTTACTCGGTGATTTCCAGAATAATTAGCTCATTTGCATACGGTGTACGGTGCTACCGGTCTTATCTGTGCATTTCGAAACCTTGCCTGCCTTACTTTAATTTCTTCGCGACTCGTGGGATCTAATGTTTAAAAACCAAAGAGCCCTTAAGGGATCGAAGCCAAAACCTAGTCTGCGTAGTTCTGTAAGCAGCATTTCCAAATTGGGTGCGACGTTGTAGGTCTACGTCTCTTTGATACGGTAAGGATCGACTCCAGTCGCTGAGCTCTCGAAAACATAGGGCATATGGCCTTCTCTTCAAAAGTACAGAGACATCGTGTAAAACGCATTCCTCATTAGAAACACACCAAGAGAAACAAAAGGCACTATCTTTGGAGAACTCCCAATCAATAGTGCAATACATATACTGAAGCCTTATACACTTCCACCTATAAAACGTAGATGGTCAGAAGATGACTAATCAAAATGACCTGATATTGATCCCATACGCTCAGTATTCTTTATCAAAGTAAGTAGACGGAATGTTAGAATGTTCGCCGCACATCGCACCATTGAATCTAACAGCTCTAACTTAGATTAAAGACTGAATGCCCTTAACTTGGGCACATTAAATATATCCGCCAAAGAACCTCATGGGACGCATTTCCATCTGCAAATCACCGAATCGAAGCAATATCGAGTCATTTCTAAAGCGGATGGTGACTGGTGACGAAAAGTCCCTTACGACTAAGGTCAAGGAAAAACGATCGTGGAAAGGAAAGTATTGTTGTATGTTTTGTGGAATTTGCAGTGAGTAATCCGCAATGACAGGATCCTTCCGAAAAAACTCTTAATTCGAACTTAGGCAGGGGTTGTGTTTTATTAGGAAAAACAAGGCCATATACACACGTTTATAGTGAATCGCCAGAAACCTCCTTTCGCCTCGTGAAACAATAGTTTTTGAAAAGTCTCCTGAAAGCTCATGAACGTAAAGAGTCGTTAAATTCTGTATGTGTGCAAAGTCATGTAGCGCTAATGGACTATGTTGAGACATGCAAATAACATCGAACTCGTCCCAACGTGCCATAGTGGAAGTTTTCATGGCAATTGAAGAAGAGGCTAATCGAGATGATAAGGACTCATAAATTAAAAATAAATGCCGTCGACAAAGAAACCTTCCGCAACACACCGCCTAAGACAAAATATCTCAACCGACAGCTACAATTTCGAGGTAGAAAAGGAGTTAGTCTGCCTCGCGGCAAACTTTAACTCCACGAGTGACATAGCAGTGGAGATCCAACGTAGAATCGCCTGACAACCGATGTTCCGATGTTATGATCTTTCGAAACAACTTGGGTCAAAACTCCTGACTCGACTCGAAAACCAAAATCATGATCTACACGACTCTCAGTTGGTCAGTCGTGCTTTATGGAGCTGTAAGCTGGACGATAAGCAAAACTGAAGACCTGATTTTTGGTGCCTTCGCCAGAAAAATTCTACGTCTTTGGTCACGTCTGCGAGGAAGGTGAATGGGAAGTTTTAACCGCGAACTCTACGAGCTGTACAAGGATGTTTTTGTAGTCCGGAAGACGAAAATCCGTCGACTACACTGGCTCGACCACATCGAGGGCATGGACAACAACGCCGCTACAATGAGGGTCTTCGAATCTGAGCCGCCTGCTTCGAGAAGGAGAGGAACACCGAATCTCCTGTATAGAAATCAAGTCATCGCGGATGTAAAACAGCATCCTTCGCCTTGGTGGCTAGAAGCAGCGTGCCCAGGACCGTTAGTGATGGAAGGCAGATAGTGCTCAGGCACGGACCCTTCATAAGACGCCGGCCTGAGAAGTAAGTAAGTATATGTCTCCAAACTCATCTGAATTTGTTTGCCCGCCAGCCACTCTCCCGTAATAGCAGTTGAATGTCCAACAAATGATGTACACTACAGAATCTGAAAACATTGCTATATGTTGTGTTTAATTATTTCAACATTCCAAAGTCCTAAAATTTTTTAAAGGTATGACCCACTTCAAGACCAACTCACAGCCTCTGGCAAACTGCACAACCCCACAGACTCAATCGAAAGAACACCGTTATCATGTAATGATTCCTTACCCCCCACTCTGCAACTATTTCCTGAGTAGCACTTCTATCAAATTGAAATACAGGAGGAGGGGGGAGTGGTATCAAGAAGTACCTACTTTGGCCGCAAGCACGTCCTCATTAACTTTCATACCCGTGCGTCGCCTTTCAAATTCAGCCAAACACGAGTTACTCAATGTGTCCTTATGTATAATTCAGGTTCACTCCTCATTAAGCTTTTTATTCCATTTAGCTGGATTAAGAAGAGTTCCAAATATATTTATACAGCCCCGAGAGCAGCAGGATTGATGCGCCCGCCCAGCAGCAGCGAGCCCAAGCACATGGGACCCGCATGTGAGCCCTGGCTGGCACTCACGACCCACAAGGATATCCTTTAAACACTCTCCTCGGTGTGCATTCTCGAATATCCTGAAATGTCAACCTCAGAAGAGTACTCCTTTATATTATATTCGAAAAACGAATAAATATATTTCACTGACATAAGAGATACTTGCCGGTGAAAGGAGGAAGCCGTGGCAGAGAGAGGACGTCGGAAAAATCACAGTGTCCTCGAAATACGAGAGTGCATGTGTGTGGGCGTATGTATGTAATTTCTGTCTTCGTTCTTTTTTTTTCTCCCCGCAGCGACTCTTACTCTGAATTTACAGGCACAACCTCACTCGATCCTTACGTAAGAAGCAATCAATACACCAGGTGGAGGTTGAGTTGAGATGGCACTGTCTGTTGGATTACTGGTGATGTTCCACTCTGTGCTCTGTTGCAGCAGCAGAAGCATCCTCACGGCCGAGGGAAGACGTACGGGTGCACACACATGCATATATTGGAATAAATCTTTTCGATTTCACAATTGATTGGAGCCGTTTAAAGGATTCTGCACTGCTCCGATTGAATTGAATGCAAATATTTATTCTTTCGTGTGTAACCAGAAGGCGGAGATAGTCTCGTCGTTGTGCGGCATACCTGGCGTTTGATTGCACCACAACAATCAATTAAAAACTGGTCTGCGATGTGGGACCTTCGAGCGTGCTCCGATGATTCGAGCACGGAGGATGCAAGAGTTGGTTGGTAGGTACTATGCCTACTGTGTAATCAGTGTCATTGTTTGCATTGCTCGTCTGGAATTCGAATACATACCGATTTGCCGATTTGGTGTGGAGTGATCTTATCTCCAAGGAACTGCGACGTTACGCCAGAGTCTGGTATACAAAATTGTGTTTTGTGCGAATTCTAGATTTAGGTCCCATGGGCCTCCGAAGGGCATACCTCAGTCCTTCGTTTTATTGGTGCATAATTAAATCACGTAGATTATTATTTGTATGGTGGACTTGAGAGAGTGGCTGATGGAATTTAATATTGGTCCAAGCCAAACCCGAGGGAAACGCACAATCACGAGAACAGGAGGAAAGGCAGTAGAATCCGATGAAGCGCAGAGATGACAATGACTAAAGGGAGTCGTAAGAAATAAATGCGTTAAGCGAACGTGAGCGGATCAACGCACCAATTGAATACTAATAAGAGTCGATGCAATTTAAATCAAAACCTGATTGTTGAGGAATTTTTGAGTTTGATTTG
Source organism: Eristalis arbustorum (assembly GCA_916610145.1). Classification (NCBI taxonomy): domain Eukaryota; kingdom Metazoa; phylum Arthropoda; class Insecta; order Diptera; family Syrphidae; genus Eristalis; species Eristalis arbustorum. The sequence goes on from OU744316.1 coordinate 113,492,350, forward strand.
CAAGAATTGTAAATGGAACATCAACATTGATTGCAAGGATTTATTGAGTGCTCGTGACATTTACTGAAATTATCACTTGTAATGGGCGTCGATTTTAGTTAGGCATTCGACACAATGAACTCTCGTAAGGGTAAGAGTTTAAAGTACCTCAGGGAAGTGGCTTGAGAGTATACTATTTTATTTTCAGAGGAAGAAGAATAAAGTTGAAGAAAAGAATAAAAACCGTTGGGGTACCACAGGGCTTACGAATAGGATCAATGGTGTTTATACCTTTTACGAATGAACTTCTTCACGTATTGGATCGAGATAAATTGGAATTGGTTTGCTTTTTCGGAGGACATACCCCCAACTGCCTAGCAATTTGCAACTGCCTCTACCACAACACAAGTCACTCTCAGTATTCTTCCGAGATAGTGCCACCACAACGACACTGATAGAGAAGTACAAGTAAAAGTCTGTGTCAGAAATCAAAAATATCCCCTATGTACTAAACAAAACATTTTTCGTTCACCCGCGGTATGTTAAGTCGATAATTTCAAGTTTGAAAGCAAATAAATCGCCAGGGCTAGACAATATTAGCAATGGTCTAATTAAAAACCTCCCAAACAAAGGTATCGTTTACCTTACTCTAATTTATAACTCCTGCCTGAAACTTAACTACTTCCCCACCATCTGGTTAAAGTAATCCCCATCTCTAAACCAAGCAAACCGAAGGACAATCCATCCAACTATCGTCCTATTAGCTTACTCAGTTCACTAGGCAAAATCTTAGAAAAGATTATCAAAGAAAAGCTAGAACTTCACATTTCTGAAAGCGATATCCTTCCTGCGTATCAATTTGGTTCCAGAAGCGGTCACACAACCTCACATCAAGTCTTTAGAGTCAAAAGACATATTTTACAAAAACGTGTAGCTAAAGAGTCGACGGGTCTTATACTACTAGACGTTGAAAAAGCATTCGACACTGTATGGCATGACAACTTTCAGTTGCTCTCATCAAAATCATTCAAGATTTAATAAGAAATATAAAATTCTCTGTATACATAGGAAATATTTGCTCCTTGGAGCAGGAAATAATATTCGGCGTTCCTCAAGGATCTGTCCTAGTCCCAACTTTATTCAATCTTTTTCTTGCAGATAATTTAAATCTGGGGGAAAACGATGAGCTTGCTATGTTTGCTGATGACACAGCTATATTCTCTTCCGGTGTATATTTCCAAGAAGTATTCAATCGATTGTAAAATTCACTTAATATAGTTGGTCAACATTTAAGGAAATGGAAAATAAATTTAATCCGGGGAAAACATCAAGCCGTATGGTTCGCAGGAAATCGTGTGTTCTGTCCGATACAAACTTCAAATTAGATTCTGCGGAGATTCAATGGTCAGGCAGCGGTAAGTATCTGGGCATAATCCATAGCAGGCTTACGTTCAGGCACCATACACCAAAAACTATCGACAAAATTAATAAAATTGTTAAAATTCTATATCCCTTCATCTGTAGAAGTTCACTGCTTAACCCTAAAAACAAGCTTATACTCTTCAAAACTATTTTCCAATCTCTTTTACTCTATGGTGCTCCTGTTTGGCACAGCAGTGCCTAAACACACATAAACGAATTGCAACGCAGCCAAAATAAAGTTTTAAAAATGATGCTGGGCTTACCTAGGGACTATCCCACCAAACGCCTACAAGACAAGTGCAATGTTAGCTTAATATCCACAAAAATAAATGAATGTTCTGAAAAATTCCTTCTTAGTTGTTTGCACTCCAGTAATGAACTTATAATTAATCTAATCAATACTTAATACTTGATGCGTCTATAACTTCTTTTGTGAAATTAATACATACAAGGGACTGTGGCAATACTTTAGATTTAAGTGTTATAAATAGGAGGTTTTGTCCGTAGCTTTCCCTCTGAAATTTTTGTATTTACTTAAATTGTATTATATAGTGACAGTTATTTTAGTTCTAAAGCAACAACCTAATTCTCTAAACACATATGTTATTATATCCTTGTAATTTCTGCTACTGAATAAACCAAACTCTGAAACTCTGAAACTTCAGAATTTCCTGCGTCTGTGGTCAGAGCTTCCATTGATGGTTGGTCCTCTTCAGAGCATAATCGGATATGACATGACTCTCCAGGTTGTCGTCAGACAAAGCATTCGCTTCCAAAGGTCTGTAAGAAATCCACGACATTCGCATTCTCCCTTAACAGAAAAGACTGACAGACGACTGGGGTCAATAGGCCTTTGGCAAAAACTTAAATGTGCTTGGTTTTTTTCTTCATCACAGAAGTGCCTTCGGAAGACCAGCAAATGTAGGCTGCTGCGTTGTAGTACAATGGAGCAGTCTTTAGTTTGATTGCTCCAGTGTAGTATTTGAACAGCTCCAACAACAATAAATAAATATGCCAGTTCGGGATGGCTCAACCCTGTCCTATTCAAGTGCAAGTTGCATTGGACGGCACCTTTTTCTAAAAATGTGTTGAATTTTTCAACACGTAATGCCCTTTCAACCACACTAAGAATGTCGTGTTGCGCACAAGATATTGTTGCAGTTGGGATTAAAACGAGATTAAAGGTGAGAGTAAGAGTGTTAAGGACTTCGGGGTACAGTAGCTAGCCTTTCTTGCGTTTGGGATAAAACGATTTTGATTAATTTTCTGACATCTTCGCTTTTTCATGGTGATCGCTAGAACTCTTGTGTGGGCCATTAAAAGCTCTAAGTGCGGTCTAACTCCTTTCAAAAGACGGAAGACAGACTTGCATGGAATGGTACCCTAGTTGAGCATCAATTCTTATGAGCTGGCTAAGATTGTAGCATGTCCATTTGGCATGAATCTATTATAGGTAGTTTCCATTAAAACTTCAAAACAACTTTCCATGCGCAATTCAAGTGGCTTTCTGGACCGGACTTTCCCATCAGCAGATGATGATGATGAAAGCCAGCCCCTCATTAACGAATAAAAGAACGAACTATTGTATCAGACTTTATCGCTGGCGACAACATCCTTTCAGGCTTCCTTCCAAAATTAAGGATTCCACCGAACACGTATCGTCCCCTGCCCAGTGGGGCACCCACATCTTGCGCCAGATAACTGAGAATCGATTTATATAAAATTGATTGTATTCGACTTGTGTTCGGAAAACTTTCAAAACTTTAGAACTTCGTTCTGGGCAACACGCGCGCACACGCTGCGAACAGCTGAAATGCCAAACCGCCAGTGGAAGCCGCATATTGGCAGAGATATCTTCAACATTCACGTTGGGTTAAAATCACGTTCCGCAGAAAATATTCCTCAGCAAAAGGGGAACCCGTACGTAGCAATCCTTTGTGCCAGGACCATCTTGTGGCAATTCTCCAATCACAACGTGCCACCACCTATACCACCATCATGAACATGTTAACGTGTTCAGCATCCGCTCATAACTTTCAAATACACGCACACATACGAGAGCACAGCGACTGCAAAGCGATCCAGAATTGTCACACAATTTTAAATCATTTCCTCTCGAGTTTGGCATTCCCCTCCGGGACCGGGAACCTCGTCCTTCACAGCTTGCCTGACACAACGTGTCACTGAGACAAATTAAATATTGAGACCAGGACACGAGGCGACACACTGTATTTGTGTGTTGCACACGTCCTTCGTTGTTTTTTCCTTTTGCTTAAAGTTCTTTCCAGGGAACCCTTAAGGAGTCTGTAGCTTAAGTAATCATTATCGTCGATACGGGGGAGCATCCTTTTACCGAGCAAAAAAAAAAGATGAGAAAACGAATCCGAAAGCGAAAGCGAACATCCCTAGCGATAGGGCTCACCAAAAATTACTTACGCTTGCGGCTGTGGCAGTGGCAGTGGCAGCGACTGGCGCTGCGGTGGGCGGGAGGACATGAAACTTTCTGTTAGCATGACATGTACAAAAGTTCAAGTGCTATTAAAAATGCATTAGAGCTACCTCCCCGCACTTGGGTCGAGCTCCGCGGAGGGGTGAGCTGAAACAATCATAGGATCTCATAACATTTTTCGGTGCTTCGTGATGTCCTTGAGTACAGCAGCAAGAGGGCCGCTCCCGAACTAGGAACTACTTCTTGCGACGGGAGAGGTCAGAATGTGATACAAACGACTTGCTACACGACATTGAATCAGCATCGCCCACACGCCCACTCCCTTCAAAATTGACTCGAGGAGCACTAAGCAAAACAAGCAGCAGCAACGTGGAAGGTGGAGCTGGAGCTGGAGCAGGAGCATGACTACGGGAAGGTAACACGAACAAAAAAAAAAACAGAAAAGAAGAAGCATCTGAAACCAAAAGAAACCAAATGAACCACGAACTACAACGACGACGAGGACGAGGACGTCGACGAAAACAAAATCACGTTCGATCCGTTTTCGAAACGTTTTTGATGGCCCTCCATGCCATGATTACATCTCTCAGGCCCCTGACAAAAGTTCAACGTGTACTTTCGCCCCTTTACACACTCCAACTGAAGGCGTACGACCAGTCAGAGCCCGGACAGGGAGACACACAAATATCACATAATCACACACAAAAAACCGAAGAAAACAAAACACATCCGAACATCTCGGGCCAAAAGGACATCAGGCGAGCACCGGCGGAGGGGAGGCCATCTATCCGAAGTTTTTGTTCGAAGACGATGGCTCGGATCCGGTACGGGCGCAAAAAGTTCATTCACTTTGCGAGATACAAATTATTCAGATGCCCCAGGAATAGTTAAACTTGCCCCCTGAGTGGGATGTATGCACATACGTGGGGAAACTATTTCTCGTCTGCCGGCGCTGGAGAGGGAATCCGTTTCGTTTTCAGCGGAAATTTGCAATATCAGATTGTGCGTTATTGAAAAATAATTCATGTGCGAGGGCTTAAGGTACGCGATTGCGAACAAATTGGGGGTAAGTGCTTGTGCGAGTTGAGTGGATGACAAGTGGACTGAGCTGAAGTAAATCAATATTCGCTGCGATATTGTGCCAGATGGATCGGAATGAGTTGTTAAAAAGTGCATATGACTGAAGGGAATTGCGCTGAAAGTGGTCGGGGTGTCGGGTTGCAGATTGAAGCAGAGTAAGTGACTGGAAATGCTGTAGTTGCACGGGCCACTTTGGCACTCTATCTGACGTGGCATGGGGTGAAGCTTCTAGAGAAGGGATGCCTGAAGTGTATAATCTTTCGAATTCTCAGACAAGGCAACAATTTCAACTGCGTCTGGATCGGTGGCTAAGATTTGAGCAGATTACAAAGGGATGTTGGGATGCATCATGTTATGGTCCACCAGGCAAGGTTAGGTTAGGTTGAAGAGAAAACTGTAGCCACGCTTAGGCCGGCATATGCTCAATGTGTGCTACCTCTCGGAATGCCTACTTCGCAAGCCAGATCGTGCTTTTAATAAGGCGAAAAAGATGAGCGACCCTTACCCTTACCTAGCTCAGCCAAGTTATGAGAGTGGTATGTTTCAAGAAATCTGTATCTATATGTCAGCGAGCACATGCAACCAAACAGGAAGCTTACAAAGCGGCACTGCAAAGAAGGACGAGAGCTCCTAGTGAGCTCTACGAGCAGAAAAGAAGGGAAGAGCACCGGCGTCTCAGAAGGAAAAAGAAAGAACATGAGAAACGCGCGATCGAGGAGATTGAGGGATGTTACTGCAGGAACCCAGGTAAAAAGAACATGTCAAGTACACAAAAACAGAACGAAAGCCTTCAAGGACAAGGATGGGAACCTAGTAGCAGAATTACAGTCGATGCTGGGAATTTGGAAAGCCCACTTCTGCAGACTGTTTAACGGCGAAGAAGATCAAATTACCGCTATCAGGCAGGGTATCCAATACAGGCGTTGATGGACAAGAATTCCGCCCTCCCGACCTGAGTGAAGTGAAGCCAGCAATTGCCAAACTGAATGACACTTTAGCTTTGCGAAAGAAGACTTCTTTCTTCTTACTCCGTACATCTTATTTAAAGATCTTAAAAGTATGCCTGCAACAAGGCATAAGTCCATGCTTAAAGGACCTTCTTCATTTCATTTCACATCAAAAATTATATTACAATTTTAGAAACGTCTTCTTGTCGGTGGCTGGTTTTTGAACAGCTTATGCAGAGAACATTTATTGCTACTGAGTCTTCTGAGAGGAGCCTATATGTTGGATGACATCATGTGTGTAATATAACATCGTTGAAATCTCCGCTGGGGACACTAGAAATGTCTTTTGTTTTCTATGATTCTGGTCCAAAACCCGGTAAATTTTACTGATGGCGCTGTGAACGGTATGTCAGTCCATGGTGATTTCAAAACAGACTTCAGAACAGAAATAAATGACAACCATTTGCAAAGATGCAGCCGTATAAGGGCGACATCATCTGTTTAAGTTCGGAAGGTCCTATTTCTTAATCATGCCGATTATGGGAGACGGCGCATTGACTGCGAAAGAAAAATCTTCGCATTCGCATATTTTCCTATTATAGAAAACGCAATCCAAAAGCTGAGTGGCTGTCGGTGAAGTAGTGCGAAAAAAAGTTTCTTTATAGTAAACGTAACTCATCCGCATTTTATACATTTTATGACGTTTTAAATCCGAACAAAATGATGCGCGGATTTGGAGAAAAAAACTACAAGTGTTTGCAACGAAAGTAAATTTTAGAACAAGAAACAATTTGGATTGTTCTGGATTTTCCATACAAATATGATTTTGGTTACCGCTTTTTTCTCGCATGCTTCAATTTATGCACATTGGACATAAATAGTCTTCTAATATCTATATTGAAAACCTCGAGAAGAACAACTGTCCGTTATGCCACTCCAACTCCAAAGTCCTAACCAGTACTCGGTTTGATAGCCATCCTCAGTCAGAAATTGTAAGCATGCAACTTGTTCCGAATTCAAATATAATTTTGACTGTTTCCGAAAATTCAGTTATAACTTTGAGGCAGTTAAAAACTTTGTCTACCTAGGAACCGCTATCAACTCAGACAACGGGACCAGCGCTGAAATCAAACGAAGAATAACTCTTGCCAATCGGTGCTTCTTTGGGCTAAGAAAGCAATTGGTAAACAAAGGCCCTCTCTCGAATAACCAAGGTAACGCTTTACAAGACCTTCATCGTCCCAGTCCTGCTACATGGCGCGGAGGCATGGACTCTGTCAAAAGCGAATGAACAGCACTTGGTTGCTTCGAGAGGAAAATTCTTCGGGTGATTTTCGGTCCCGTCTGCATAGATGGTGAGTGGAGGAGGAGATATAACGACGAACTATACGGGCTGTTTAGTGACATCGACTTAGCCAGAAGATTGTCATGTAGAGCGGATAGAAACCAATGCTCCGGCCCGAAAAGTCTTCGAATCCACCCCCGAGGGACGGCGCAGTAGAGGAAGACCGCGACTTAGGTGGTGCACGCAAGTGGAAAGGGACCTCAACCAACTATGCGTGCGAAACTGGAGACAGCTAGCTAAAGATCGAGCTGGCTGGAGACGCTTGTTGGTTGAGGCCCAGGTCCACCCCGGACTGTGGCGCCACCTTAAGTAAAATACTTAAAAAAACCGCTTGAGTCCATAATATACTTTTTTCCACGCTTTCAAAACTATTCTTCAGAGCAGAGAATCAAATCAAAATTGACAGAAAACAGAATGGGTCGATAGGGAGGTTTAAGGACCGATAATGTAGTTCATCCCACGGAGTCTATAACAAGGTCGAACTTCGATTGCGAATGCGTGTTACATTCTCTGCAGTCGATCAGGCGGATTTCATAATCGGAATGATTATTTAAAATTAATAATTTGAGCGAACATTCAGGGGGGCAAACGTCGACTCTGACCACTTTCTTGTTGCAGCAAGATTCAGAGCTCGACTGTCCAATGTCAGAAAGCTGCACCAGCCGACAAAGAAAACTTTTGACATTGGACGCCTAAGCATACCGGAGATTGCCAGAGCCTACGAAGAGCAATTAAGTGAGAGACTCTCCGATATGCCTACGTCAAGTGCCAACGAGATGTGGTTGCATTGCCACTCGGCCATCAAAGAGGTAGCGTAAACTACATTAGGCTACCTACCACCCCCGACAAGAAACCCGTGGTATGGTGGCGAGTTTCAGCAGAAAAAACGTGCAACCGACGAGGCATACCAAAAAGCGCTGCAACGGAAAACAAGAGCAGCGCATGAGGAGTACCGGCCTAGAAGACGGGAGGAGAAAAAGCTTCTACGCCTAAAGAAAAGGTCTCTCGCAACCTCCCAGCTCAAGGATATCGAAGAGTCTAGGGACAAGCAAAAAATACGGCCCTTTTACAAAAAAGCCAAAAGCCTCGCCACAGGCTTTAGGAAAGGCACCCAGGCTCTTCGAAATTGCGAGGGTAACCTAGTTACGGACCCACAGGGAATAGTGGATGTGTTTAAGCAGCACAACAGCTGCTTAGCGGGCCTGACCAGGAGACAGTGATAGGGAACCAGGAACTCCCAACTCCAGTCCACGAAGAAGTCCTCCCACCTAGCTTTGAAGAAGTCGGTACAGTCATTAAAAGGCTGAAGAACAACAAAGCCGCAGGCTCAGATGGCTTACCATGGGAGCTTTTCAAAGCTGGGGGCAATGTACTGGTAGGGAGCATGCACCAGATCATTTGCCGAATTTGGGAAGATGAAAGCATGCCCGACGACTGAAATATCAGCTCCATATGGCCCATCCACAAAAAAGGCGATCCTACCTCCTGCAAGAACTGCAGAGGTATATCCCTGCTCAATGTCGCCTACAAGATCCTATCCAGCGTATTGTGTGAACGTCTAAAGCCGTTTTGCACCGCACTAATCGGCACGTACCAGTGCGGCTTCCGGCCCGGCAAATCGACTACAGACCAAATCTTCACACTAAGGCAGATCCTGGAGAAGACCAGCGAGTTTCAAATCGATACCCACCATCTGTTCATCGATTTTAAAGCCGCATACGACAGCATTCATCGCAAGGAGCTATTCAAAGCGATGGCCGAATTCGGGATCCCGGGAAAACCGATCCGGTTGTGTCGCACCACGCTAACACATACGCGATGCACCGTGCAGTTCGGTTCAAAAACCTCTGAACCGTTCGAAACCTGCACCGGATTTCGGCAAGGAGATGCGCTGTCGTGTGATTTCTTCAATCTGGTACTGGAGAAGATAGTGCGGCGGGCCAAAGTCAACACGGAAGGCACTATCTTCTACAAGTCAGTCCAGCTGTTGGGATACGCGGATGACATCGACATTGTCGCGCGGTCCCAACGTGCCATCGTTGAAGCTTTCACGGCAATTGAGGAACAGGCGAAACGAGCCGGTCTTAAGGTCAACGAGGACAAAACAAAATATATGCTGTCGAGCAAACAACGATCCGTCGCACACCACCTAGGCCAAAACGTCACAATCGGCAGCTACAATTTCGAGGTAGTAAAGGAGTTTGTCTACCTCGGGGCGAATGTAAACTCCACGAATGACATCGTAGTGGAGATCCGACTTAGAATCGCCCTTGGTAACCGATGCTACTTCGGTCTGTCAAAACAACTGGGCTCGAAACTCCTGACTCGAAGGACCAAAGTCATGCTCTACAAAACCCTTATCATGCCAGTCCTACTTTATGGAGCCGAAAGCTGGACATTAAGTAAAGCTGCAGAGCTGATTCTTGGTGCCTTCGAAAGAAAAATTCTACGTCGGATATATGGTCCCGTCTGCGAGGAAGGCGAATGGAGGAGAAGACACAACCGCGAACTCTACGAGCTGTACAAGGATGTGGATGTAGTCCGGCACAATTCCGTCGACTACTTTGGCTCGGCCACATCGAGCGCATGGACAACAACGCTCCAGCAAAGAGGGTCTTCGAATCCGAGCCTCCTGGTTCGAGAAGGAGAGGAAGACCGAACCTTCGGTACAAAGACCAAGTCATCGCGGATGCAAGACAGCTTGGCCTTGAGGACTGGAAGCAGCGTGCCCAGGACCGTCACCGATGGAAGGCAGCAATTGCTCAGGCTCAGACCATTCATGGTTCATCTGCCTGATAAGTAATTAAGTAAGCAAGTAAGTAATAATTTGTATAATTATATTTAATTGTCCTTACCTTGTTTTAATTAAGGACCTTTTTATATTTCCCTAATGTACGCGATGTTTCCGCCAAGCTGGTTGTCAGAAGAGAGAGAGTACGCCAACCAACTTGCGAACAACAAGCCATACGCCGAAGTTAACCAAACTCATCACAAACTAACTGAAAAGGCCCTGGCTCAATTCTCCAGCGTCGCTTTGTGATCACTCCCTCAGCGCGGCTGCCACGTCAAACGGTCCACTTCACAGAATATCATACGAGAGAGAGTTTTAGGAATTTCTTCTTTAGTCACCACAAGGTGTCTCTTGTATGAGCAAAGTCATCTGTGGTGAACATGACTCTGTGGACCTTAATGGAGGGTTCACATTGTTATATGACAGTATAGATATTTTTATTTTTTAAGAGATCAACATTTTCCACTTTAGATTTAATAATTTATTTATTTCATTTGTTTAAATGCTGTGTTCGGTAAATTATTGAAAAATAAGGCTTGTGCCTAGTTATGAAGGCCTAGAAAAGTACGACCAACTACTTGTTGACTGCCGTGAAACCTCATAGCACTTCTCTCAGACAACTAAATCCCACATAGACCACATGAATCACAGAGCTGTCTTCTGTAAGTCTCATAAAATTCTGCTCAAAACGTCTAATATGGGAGCTAATATAAGGCATACTTCGGACGTGAGCCGTATAATTCGTTGACTTTCGTACTCACATTTCAAAATCAAATCCCAGTAGATAAATGACCAGTGTTCGAATAGTCGTTTAATTTTTGCTTTTCCTTCCCGACTACCTGCAACTTTTTCAACTGAACACTGACTTCTGCCTATGCTACTGAAAAAACCGGCAGCGCAGATGCATATTATCAGTGACCGTTGAGTGCTTCTGCTTCGACTGTGGCTGCCGCAACACAAGCAGCATCAACAGCTTCCCACAAATAACACTTCTCCCGCCAGTACCAACTCGTTACCAGAACAATCGATACGCCTGTCCTAACCCTTTTTTTGTACATCGACCTTGGTCCCCAAAAAATCACTCCGATTTATGTACCATTTTTGAAATCTGACCTCAAAACGAAACAGCTTTCAATCAACAACCACCGCGTGCGCCACAGTTTGTGAGTGCCAGTGGCAACACCAGTCTCATTATATTCCCACGGGTCACTTCAGGCTTAAATACTCTCCACAACGCATTCAGTTAATAAAACATCATTTACTGCATCGTTAAATATAATTTTTGCGAATAAATCTTGGCCACTTTTGCACAGTACAGTTTGACGAATACGAGTATGATACGACCGCACTTTGTCTCCCGAACAAGGCCAATTTGTGGCTGTTTGCCGCCATTAAGACCAATTAAACGAGCGCCGAGCCGAGTGTGTAATCATTTTTCATTGTATCGCGAATATTATATTCACTCTGCGAGCCGGAAAAAAAAAACACAAAAATCGAGAGCCACAGTTGCTGCCTTATTTATGCACAAACGTCACTCCGACATCAATCAAGGAACTTGTGGAGGGTCCATGGCGAATAAAATCCCAGCTCCCCGATTTGCATGTGTAAACAAGTTTTGATCCCTCTGTTGAAGTTCTTTTTTTTTTGTTCTGTGTAGCTTTTTACTGTTTTTCATTTTCTGTGAGGGCGTGAGATAAAAGTATGAAGTGAAAAATGCAAAAGTATTCAGGGTATTAAGGGTACGCTCGCATATAGTACACACTTCACACAGAAAGCATGCAAATATGTAGATTTGCATCGCAAATTTGACTGTAATCCACTTTTGGTGAACTTTCTCGATTCGGTAGTTCGCATGGGTGTTAATATTTGTGTAGTGAATTGAAGGCATGCAGACGTGTTGTGGCCTCTCGGAAAGTGAACATAATTTACCCTAGAATTTTGGGTTTGGGAGCAATTTCAGTAATCTTCGGATGGGGTGGAGAGAGACTCGTTGGTACAAGTCTGCTTAACACAAATGCTTTCTCGGTTGGTAAACATTTCTCAATGAACTGCAATATGAACGGGATCGCAGTTCATTGCACAAGTCGATTAACCTCATCCACACAAGTGAACCACATCATGTACTTGAACTGCGGACATCACCTACAGACGTTTAGCCCGTTCTGGAGAACATTCACATCCATACGAATCGAATCCATCAGAGGCGACGGTAAGCCATCCAGAGCTTAGCTTTGATTCAGTTTTGCAGTTTTCAGCCTTTAGCGTCCAATCTTCAGTCTTCAGTCTTCAGTCTTCAGTCTTCAGTCTTCAGTCTTCAGTCTTCAGTCTTCAGTCTTCAGTCTTCAGTCTTCAGTCTTCAGTCTTCAGTCTTCAGTCTTCAGTCTTCAGTCTTCAGTCTTCAGTCTTCAGTCTTCAGTCTCCAGTCTTCAGTCCTCAGTCTTCAGTCCTCAGTCTTCAGTCTTCAGTCTTCAGTCTTCAGTCTTCAGTCTTCAGTCTTCAGTCTTCAGTCTTCAGTCTTCAGTCTTCAGTTTTCAGTCTTCAGTCTTCAGTCTTCAGTCTTCAGTCTTTAGTCTTCAGTCTTCAGTCTTCAGTCTTCAGTCTTCAGTCTTCAGTCTTCAGTCTTCAGTCTTCAGTCTTCAGTCTTCAGTCTTCAGTCTTCAGTCTTCAGTCTTCAGTCTTCAGTCATCAGTCATCAGTCATCAGTCTTCAGTCTTCAGTCTGCAGTCTTCAGTCCTCAGTCTTCAGTCTTCAGTCTTCAGTCTTCAGTCTTCAGTCTTCAGTCTTCAGTCTTCAGTCTTCAGTCTTCAGTCTTCAGTCTTCAGTCTTCAGTCTTCAGTCTTCAGTCTTCAGTCTTCAGTCTTCAGTCTTCAGTCTTCAGTCTTCAGTCTTCAGTCATCAGTCATCAGTCATCAGTCTTCAGTCTTCAGTCTGCAGTCTTCAGTCCTCAGTCTTCAGTCTTCAGTCTTCAGTCTTCAGACTTCAGTCTTCAGTCTTCAGTCTTCAGTCTTCAGTCTTCAGTCTTCAGTCTTCAGTCTTCAGTCTTCAGTCTTCAGTCTTCAGTCTTCAGTCTTCAGTCTTCAGTCTTCAGTCTTCAGTCTTCAGTCTTCAGTCTTCAGTCTTCAGTCTTCAGTCTTCAGTCTTCAGTCTTCAGTCTTCAGTCTTCAGTCTTCAGTCTTCAGTCTTCAGTCTTCAGTCATCAGTCTTCAGTCTTCAGTCTTCAGTCTGCAGTCTTCAGTCTTCAGTCCTCAGTCTTCAGTCTTCAGTCTTCAGTCTTCAGTCTTCAGTCTTCAGTCTTCAGTCTTCAGTCTTCAGTCTTCAGTCTTCAGTCTTCAGTCTTCAGTCTTCAGTCTTCAGTCTTCAGTCTTCAGTCTTCAGTCTTCAGTCTTCAGTCTTCAGTCTTCAGTCTTCAGTCTTCAGTCTTCAGTCTTCAGGCTTCAGTCTTCAGGCTTCAGCCTTCAGTCTTCAGTCTTCAGTCTTCAGTCTTCAGTCTTCAGTCTTCAGTCTTCAGTCTTCAGTCTTCAGTCTTCAGTCTACAGTCTTCAGTCTTCAGTCTTCAGTCTTCAGTCTTCAGTCTACAGTCTTCAGTCTTCAGTCTTCAGTCTTCAGTCTTCAGTCTTCAGTCTTCAGTCTTCAGTCTTCAGTCTTCAGTCTTCAGTCTTCAGTCTTCAGTCTTCAGTCTTCAGTCTTCAGTCTTCAGTCTTCAGTCTTCAGTCTTCAGTCTTCAGTCTTCAGTCTTCAGTCTTCAGTCTTTAGTCTTCAGTCTTCAGTCTTCAAACCTTACATTTTGTCGCACACAAATGCTCACAGAGGAAATGTCAAAATTGTGATGAGCGTCGGAGCACATAACAAGGAAATGTAAACGAATTTGTTAAGCAAAAAGCTTCTTTAAGCTCATTTGAGTGCGAGAGTGACACAAACACCATTCACCGCACTATGTTGAATATTCCTTGGAGGGTTTGCTAGAGTACCAAATAACTGAAACCTCACACGGTAGGCATCAACGTTTTCTCATCAGAGACGTTTGTGAATTGTGACTACATCACACCCAGAATAAAGGTGCTAGCTTAATCGAACGAGAAATAGCCATTGTCGAAGTTCTAATAGTTCTTCTGGTAACTGAAGCCGCATTCAAATTCCAAGTAGTGTCAGTGTGATCAGAAACTGATCGAAGTACTGTAGAGTCCCAGTGTCTCAGCCGTTACGTACGTTAAAGACGATTACAAATAATTTCTCCCTCAGATCGAATTCCAGATTGAGTCAAAGTCTAGTGAGTCTAGTGATGGGCTAGCCGGGACTGTAACTGAGTCACTCGGCATTAAGTCACAAAGCTGGGGCGTACATCGACCACTATGCGCTACACGAATGATTGCACTCCAAGGACCAAAATCAATCATGTGGGAACCGTATATGACCATCCATCCAAGTACTCCTTCGCTCAACTTCAGATTAATTGTATTCATTCATGATCCCCAGAGAATCGAAGAAACGCACTCCACGTAATAATCATAAAACAGGAAAACATTAACGTCGAAGCTGGTTAATCTACCCTATGAATCAGAGAACTCGTTCAAACTGATGAGGGGAATTCATTGTCTCTATCTCGTTATGCGTAATTCCCAAGCATCATCACATCCGAATACTGTATGTGCAATTGGTTTCAGCTTTCGGGTTACATAAAAGTTTCGTCGTCAACGCATTATTCAATTTACTGGAACTGCACAAGGTGAGGACAGCAGTACTCAGAGCAGAGATGTTGATGAGGTCATAGTATGTGTGGAAAGAAAGGGTGCTTACATTCGATTTTGGGGCAGTAAAAGATAAGTGTTAGGACTACCATATTTAGCGATTGACCCTTTCCCAAAAAAGTCTTACCCTTTCGCTGAAGGATATTTTACAAGTGGAGAAGTAATTCCCCGACGTTGTTGTGAATGACGGCTGCCCCGACAGTTCTCGGTTGTCATCATTATCATCATTTTCTGATACGCATGAGAACCGTAAAGGTTGCGGGGTTAAAGCACGTGCCAGAGATCTCCAGGCCGCAATCAAGGGAATTTGCGGAAGCTGGACAATCTTAAACGAGAGCTCAGAATTACTCGTGAAAAGACCCCGAGTTACTTGGACATTTCGACCTGTTTCAATGGGACTCTACTCATATGTAGAGTGCTAACCTATCGAGTGCGAACGAGCCCATCACATCGGCTGCGGTGCAACATTCAATCCGTATATAAAATAAAAAGAAACGGTGTAAAATCGCACCCTTGTCAAAGTTCAACGCCCTCGGTGAAAGGTGTTGACTCAGCACCGTTAACGCGAACACAGCAGCTATAGCAACTGAATGAGGACCCTCAATTTCAAGCTCTTGTAGAATCCTGTAGACTTCACCTAGAGGGACGAGGTCGTATGCCTTTTCCGAACCTACAAAAAAGCTGCAAATTCGGATTGGCATACTTTCAAGTGGTGGCCCGTGGCGTTGTGGGTATGTGCGTCGACCCCAACCTCGACGTCGTAGGTTCGATTCCTGCTCTGTGCAACGAAAATAATTTTCACGACCCCACCTCTTTCGAGTTACTGACAATGCTCAAAGAGTATTTCCTGTCTAGAGAAAGCTTCTCAAGCAAAGCCGTTCAGATTCGGCATAAAACTGTAGGTCCCTTCCATTCGTGAGAGAACAATAGCACGCACAACACTAGTAGTTGCTGAGAAGCTAGGCCCTGGCCCCCTACGGGCTGTAGTGCCACCCATATTATTATTATTTACTCCCAAGACTTCTCGAGTACCATCCTTGGAATGAAAAGCTGATCGGTTGCACTGTTCATTCCCAACCTGGATTCGACCACAGCTCTAGAGCGGGCCTCTAACACCTTGGCGCAAACTTTATCGGTGGAACTTAAAAGATTTGCCGGTTGTGTTTGTACAACAAAATCGTATAATAGGTAACTGCAGACTCTATTGGACGACTGTAAAAAAAACTTCAAGTGAACAAACAAAATAGACACGAATTAGCCCATAAGCAAAAAAAAATACTTTTGCGAGGAGTCCGCAAAGGGTGATGATACATTATCATGTTTCGACAGCCACTTTGAGAAGTATACGATTTA
Organism: Eristalis arbustorum; assembly: GCA_916610145.1. NCBI lineage: Eukaryota > Metazoa > Arthropoda > Insecta > Diptera > Syrphidae > Eristalis > Eristalis arbustorum. The sequence continues at coordinate 113,508,461 of OU744316.1, forward strand.
AAGTCACAACTTCGTACAATACCTATAAATGCTCCGAGACTTTAGTAGTCACTCTTACAGACAGCTTTCCAAAACAAAGATGCGTTTAACAACGTAATAAATGGACTGCACGGAGGATCATATCAGAACAACACCAACGACAGCACTCAAGGCCATTATCTTCGTCCCTCCTCACGACATATTCTGCAGCAACTGTTCAGCCTGGGCCTGAGACCCAGAAAATTGGGTTTCTGGAAGCAAAAGCCATACAATCATGCTAAAATACTAACGGAAGCACAAATTTTGGACAAAACGACTATCTACAACCAACCCTAGGTTAGGTTATACTGACTGACTGCTAAGGGCAGTCACAGTTAGGCCAGAATAGGCCCATTATAATACCACGCGGATTGACTTCTCCTATCACTGGAACCAGGTGGTGCATGTAGTGAAGCGATTTAGTCGGCTTAGGTTTTTGAAGTAGTAGGCCCCTATGTGCAGGAACCTACGACTAGCCAGAGCGCTGCACGAGCAGAGTAGGTGAACAAGCTACCTTAGCTTGAAGTAAATGTGATATAAGGCCCAAATATGAGCGCAGGCACATGCGTGGCACTTGCGTTGATAGATCACCACATAACCGAGCGATTAAGGCGGTTGGATTGCGCCCTTGGAACTAGGTTCAAGCCCTAGTAATAGCAGAGTTATCTGGTCCAGTCACCAGTTGCCGTTGAGATCAATTAATGGCACTGTGTATCACAATGGACCAACAGTGGTCTACGTGTGGTGGCAATTTCGCTGGCAGCCCAATAACCTGACCTAGCCATAGCTCCGGGCATTCTAACATCGAACCTGATCAAGTTATGCAGACAAAGTGTGAGATATCCTTGGTGAACGCGGTGATTCTATTCTGGGTACTGGGTAGTCTCCTGAAAACGTGGTCTGAGCTATTTCTCATGGGAGACGAGAAACGGAATGTCTTAGCAAAGGCTGAACTTAGTGGATTAGCTGTCGTATTACTGCTGCAGTTGTAGGTTGGGGAGCAAAAAGCAAGAAGAGATCATCATTGTTGATCGGTTTTAGTCGGTTCCTTTTCAGATTACTGTGTCATACATCTCAACATATTGTGACGTGGACACAGATCAACCTAAAGCGCCATCTGCGGCAAAGAATCGGACACCATTCGGAGTAGTAACTATAATCCGTCGCTATAATAAAGCTATACACAAACCATCACCACCGTTAAAGTCTGTAAAGTGAATGGGTTCCTGTACATAGTTCCGGCGGAAAAATCATTTGGTGGTTTTTGTGTTACAAGCGAACGAGTCAGTGCCGCGCCTGCGCCACCCTGTAGTTATACACAATCAACTCCGAAGGTACATACATGAGTGGCCATAGGACAATTCTACAGACAGATGGCGATAGAAAGAATGCTTTCTAATATACATTTTAGAACGGCTGTCGAAGCAGTTTCAGTTTAGCTTCGGATTTTGTTCAAAAGTGATCGAAGTGTTTTAAGTGTGAACCAGAAAGGCAGCAAGTCAAAGTGTAATTAACTAATTGTGGTGATTTAAGTCTATTAAAGCTTAAATAGTTAAGTGTATGTTAAGCTAGTAAATCTTCTTCTTCTTCTTTGTGTGGCGCTACAGTCCGGGGTGGAGCCTGGCCTCAACCAACATGCCTCTCCAACTAGTGCGATCTGTGGCTAGCTGTCTATAGTTTCGCAAACCAAGTTGGTTGAGGTCCTTCTCCAGTTGGGTGCGCCACCTTAAACGCAGGCGTCCTCTGTTGCGTGGCCTCACAGGTTCGGATTCGAAGATTATTTGGGCCGGAATTGAGTTGTTTATTCGCTCTACATGGCTCAGCCACCGTAGTCATTGGATCCGTAGACGCCTAACTAGACTCATGTCGCTGTACAGCCTGTACAGGTCGTGGTTGAATCTTCTCCTCCAGAACTCGTCAACACAAAGAGGGCCAAAGATCGTGCGTAGAACTTTTCTCTCAAAGAGACCATGGACTTCTTCATCCGCTTTCGAGATTGTCCATGCCTCCGCACCGTATAGCAGGACTGGGATGATCAGTGCCTTGTATAGAGTCAACTTCGTTCTTCGAGAGAGGGCTCTATTACTCAATTGCCTGCTGATCCCGAAGAGACAGCGGTTGGCAAGAGTCATCCTACGCTTGATCTCGGTACTGATGCCGTTAGTACAGTTTACTCCAGAGCCGAGGTAAGTGAAGTCCTTGACTACGTCGAAGTTATAGCTGCCCATTGTGATGCTCTGTCCAAGACGTCGATGTTGTATGTCCTTTTTTGAGGACAGCATATACTTCGTTTTGCCCTCATGCTAGTGCATACAAATAGTGAAGTGTTGAGTTTCATTTCGTTACAATCCAGTGATCGAACCCTTTTATTGGACAAATTTGTTGTGTTAACGTAGACACAGTTTTTGTAAAACGTAACAATATTTATTGTGCTACAACTTTTGCGAAACTGGCTAACATTTGCATCTGTAAATTCAGAGCCCCAGAAGTTAATAGGGCAGCAGTGCTCTCTAGAGCTGGAGGACTTAAGCTGGAATCATCTTCTTATCCACATGGTCCACTAAAAGCCCAACGGCGACAGAGAATGCATGAGAGTTCTCCAAGTCACTCAAATCTCGGCCATTGACTCAAACTCATCAGAAGTTGCGGCCAAACCCACCCGTCTGAGTCTGACAAGCATCAACCTGATGGAAACCTATTCAGGGCACATGTCGGAAGTCTTGGATGGGGACTTTCTGTTCGATGAAGCTAATCCAGATGATTCTATGAATAAGACAAGGACACGTTTGGCTAAGTGACTCAAGGTCGCAAAGTCGTCTGGGCACCCACATACTTACCTACATTATATGGGAGACCTACCCTATGAGCTACGTTTTAAATTAACTCTTGACCAGATCTGTGTGATGATGAGCCACTTCATGCTTTCTAACCATTTGCATTTGCATGACGAATAAGTTCTAGCACTTCATCATGAACAAACAACAGACAACTTCCTCTACTGCCGAGTTGTCAGAAACACTGATTTAAATTTCAAACTTTCCACTGCACGTACAGCCACTTCACAGAGCGTTGTCCGGATTAGGTCATGCATGCTGCGGACTACCTACACTTGTCCTGAAAGGAGCACCTACTCAAGTTACGTTGACACCCAGCTGAGTCCGATGACATCGGATAGCTAAATCCGCACTCAAACAACAAACATTCCGCTGTAGCCTTTCACCATTCCTGCCAAACATCCTGTATCGACGCTGCTTTCTTTTCATTGTTTTCGTCCCCCGTTATTTATTGTTTCCATATCCCTTAGTCAGTTACCTGTGAAGTTTTTCGCTAAAACCCAATTCGTCCCGTCTTACTCTCCGTGCGTCCACCCACACCTCCGCTCCGTCACAACATTCTGCATTTCTGCGATGTTTATTTGAATCCCAAGCAGATTGCCGCAATAATTCCCCAGTCAACAAGGGTACAAGTTTGCACCGCAACTACGATTTCATGGCATACCCCGACCGCAGCGTCGCTCATCAGCGCCCCCGTACACACATAACATGCTGAAGCCTGAAGTTTGTCGTTAGGATATTCAGCGTGTGTACAAGGGACACGGATTTCAGGGCAATATTTCCCTGTTTTGTCAAAGTCAAAGTGGAAAAGTTTTTTCGTGCAGTTTTTCATACGCCTAGGTGAGTTCATCTTTGTTTCAACTGTCTCGTAGAACTTTATGGTTATGTCATATTGCATTACGGCGGCCTCCCTCTTATCCTCCATTCAAACTTTGTCCTCTGGCCGGGCCCTCACTGGGGGCTGCCAGATCTGAGCGGTTGCCGTTCGACGAAAGTTCATTCGGCGCTCCCACAGTTCGCTTTTATTTTCGCATCTCGATGCTCGGTTGTTGCTGCTCGTGTTGTTTGTGTACTTAAGAGGGTACACACGTTAGTAGTGCACTTTTCGGTTTCTGGGCGAAGTGACAGGACTCCTCTTGTTGGCTGGGTTGTTGGCATTTGTGTTGATTCAACATTTTTAATGGATGCACTTGTGTTGCGAAATTGATCTTTGATGGACGCATAAGGAAACGCTTAGCCGGTTGACACTTGTCGCAGGGGACGGATTTTCTGTGGACCTTCTCATTGGATGAGGGAATTTCAGCGGCAGGGACGCTTTACAAGGCAAACAAGACGCTTTTAGGGTTGACGAGACAGCTGGTGTTTAAGTTTGAATTTCAGAAGAAAAAAAAATGAATATCCTTCGACGATGGTTGGGGATTTGCTGAAGCAGTTGAGAACGTTGGCGGAAATCAATGACAAGCTGTCGGTCGGAGACCGCGGAAAAGTTGATTTTTAAATGTCATTAAAAATTATAGCGAACACAAGTGGACTTAACGACGCCAACTTCGGGAGGAAAGTTTTTGTGGACTGTGTGCAAAGGAGTGGGGTGAGGCCATGTCGTGTTTGTTGATTATAACCATTTCGGAGACCACAGCAGTCGTTTGCAGCAGTTTTTGAGAATAGCCACGACACGGTGCGGCGCCTGTTTAAAGGTCAACCACGGTGGAAAAAACCAAACGAAAAGGTTTGCTCTATTGGATCGAGACAGTCATTAAAATTTACGTCAACTATGGTCACTGTTGTACTACCCTCAAGTACGGGGTTGTATGGGTGCCAAATGTGACATTATTTTCGTCCAGAAAGCAATGAAATCCGGTTATCCATATAAGATTAATACTTCATTCTTCGGCGAGGCTCAACGGTTATGCCAACAGGCAATTTTACTGTCACTAGAGCGAACTCTATTCACCAGTGTTAGTTAGGTAAGAGGGGCTCCTGCCAGCTTAACGTGTTAAGGACTTTGTGACCATCCACAAATGTAAAACCAAGCATCAATCAACCAAAAACAATCTCCCAAGTATGATGATCCGAATAGCGAAATGGGATGATCGAAGCGTCAGAAAGGATCAACGGTAGATAGCCACGATTCCTAGATCTACCAGGGTACCTTATTCTTAGTTACGACCTCTCATCCAGCCCTCTTGCATAACGCCAGCATTTCAGGGGTTTTTGGCCCTTTTGCCGACCTTGTCAATGTTCTTTAGAGCGCTTATTTTGCTTAATAGGAACACTGTGGCAGTTTTCAGATGATCTAAAAGGTGTTCCAGTCCTATGACTGGACTGATTCCTTCAAAAATCAAGCGATTCCGAGAGCAGCGATTCGTGCAGAACAGGCTAGAAACTTCTGCTTAAGCTCTACGCGACCATACCCAATTGTAGATCCGGTACACATGGTTTTAACCGCCAGTATTTCAGGAGCTAAGGTGTGACTGAAATAAGTCCAGTCGAGCAGCTCCCTGCTGGCGGGTTAGCGAGGATTACATGCACATTGACCACCAGCGATAATCTTCAGCGTCGGCAAAAGAAAGAGAAGCTGCCATTCGCCTTAACAGGTCCAAAATGGAAGGATATGCTCCTTGACAGAGACCTTTTCGAAGAAATGATGATTACCAGCATCATACAGAACAATGGTTCAGCTGAGGTCCTTTCACAACAGCTGACACAGATCATAACGACAGCGTGCGAGGCAGCAATGCCCAGAAGGACCACGAGTAAAGGAGGTGAGCCCTGCTACTGGTGGACCGAGGAGATCAAGTCAGCCTCTTGCGCAATGCCAAAGAACTCGACGCGGATCCCAAAAATCCAGAGGTAGACCCGATTTTCAGGAACGGCTTAACACCTTTAAAGTGGTGAGACGTGGACTGGAACGAGCCATTAAGGACAGCAAGTCAAAGTGCTTTAAACAGCTCTGCGACGAAGCTGACTTGGACCTCCGGGGCATGGCGTATGGAGTGGTGATGAAGAAGTACAAAGGCAGCAGGTCCCCACAACTAACCTGCCCAAGACTACTGAGGAACATAGTAGAGCACGTATTTCCCCACAGATCAACTACTAACGTTCCCATCATGAGGGAGACAACCATGCAGAACATCTCGGCAATAACACCAGCCTAGCTGTTCAATGCATGTAAGAAGATCAGTGCTAGCAAAGCACCTGGGCCGGATGGCATCCAGAATAGGGCAGTTAAGGCAACAGTGAAGTCGAGACCAGACATTTTCATGACGGCAATGCAAAGATGTCTATAGGATGGGTGTTCCCGACACCATGGCAACTGCAACACCTGCTGCTGCTCCCAAAGGGACATAAGCCACCTGGAGAACCATCATCATATTGCCCAATATGCCTGCTCGATACACTAGGAAAGATCGTATCATACACGGTAAGCTATGTGCGGTAGCTGAACAAAACGGAGCCCTGTCAGAACACCAATACGGCGTCAGAAAATCGCCTTCTGCCGTCGATGCCATAATAGCAGGAGTAGATATATTAGATGAAGCCATACAGGGGGAAAGATGGTGATGGGGGACGAAGAAATACTGCGCAGTGTCAAAAACGCATTCAACTTGGTGAACTGGTCATCTATCAGGAGAGCCCTGGTCAGAAGAAGAAGAAACTCTGACTACCTCAGGAACAGGTACCTAAGGTACCACTCTGACGAGGGTACTTAGTACTACAACGCTTCCGCAGGTGTCCCGCAAGGATCTGTTCTTGGACCTCTGCTATATATTATATTGTATGACTGGATTATACGTCCGTTGTTAACAAATAGTGCGAAAGTAATAGGCTTCGCTGATGATATCGGAGTGATCACAGCTGCCAAGCACGTCAACGAGGTGGAGTCTGCTACTGACGAAGCGATTGCGAAAATAAAGGACTGGTTGGAATCAGCGCGTCTGGAACTAGCTGCCCCCAAGAGTGAGGCTGTCTTAATATCCAGGCGCAAGAAGGTGGAGAACTGAAGTATCTCGGTGTCATGATAGACAATAGACTCCGCTTCAAACTCCACATTGAGCACGCAAGCAAGAAGACATCGACGATGAAGGCGGCACTCTCCCGAATGTTCCCGCTCTTGAGTCATGCAACCAAGTAAATGTAAAGAGAGTTCCTGTATCTTCTCCTGTATCTGGGGACAGTCCGGGTGGACCTGGTCCTCAGCGCAGTTGCTAATTGGCTCCAGCTCGTTGGACCCGATCGACGTTACTGTACAAACGATGAGCTCCTCCTTCAAACAACGTCAGTACAAGCACCAAATATAATCCTAAGTACTTTCCTTTCGAAGCGACGTCCATACCCTCTGCCATCCTTACTCGAAAAGGAAGGTCTGAGATTCCGATATTTTAAAGACAGTCCGATATGTAAAGTGGAAAATTTCGTATAATGAAGTGCAAATAAGAGGCTTATTGCATCCAGTGCTATTTCAACAGTTGACAGAGTACACGCTCTCGTTGTGTATATCCAGTAATCGGACAAGTTGCACCCAACAAAATTCAGTCTAATGATTCATCTAGACGCATCTAGCGTCACGGACAGATAAGTTCTACTCTGTTGGAGTGGTGACCCTTTACTCCGTGTGCTTATACCTGATTCCTGATACGACCAGACGACCACAAGT